>JABCKG010000095.1:4206-33543 GCA_018851835.1 Hypsizygus ulmarius | reverse complement strand
GTTGGACTCACTACACGTATCGACTCCCGCGTAACACGGGAAATGGAACGCGTCAGTGATTATCATGATGGCTCAGGTCAGGAATTGGGAAATGCCTGGTTTCCGTACTGAGTTAATAAGGAATCGGTGATAGACGACTAGAAGAACTTAGCGCATACCGGATGCTGAGGATACATTGGAAACATGCACCGTCACTCAAATCGACCGAAGATAACTTGTGCTATGGATCCTTTCAAAAGAAATCGAGAACAGACTAACATCAATCTCGAACTTGAACATGCGTTTTCTTTCATGTTATTTATGCATTGGTTCCGTCCTGGAAGTTGGCAACTTCCTTGGAGACTGGAAGCGTTCCTTACACGCCGCACATCAGAGATCACCACCATCATACGTGTTCATCATGGGTAGTTGGACTCACTGGAATACCGGGGAAAGCTTGCATGTTCTACACATCCGCCATGAGGTGCGGGGTTGTAACGAGGATAAAACTCAACGGTGTTGGTTGAAAGAATAGATACCACTTGCGCAAATGTTTCTTTGCCGCGCAGCACGGATATGACGAACCCATGCATCCGCTGTCAAGTCCGTCGTTGCACGAGGGAACGCATCTGACAATGACATCGAACAAGTAGCAACAGCGTATCGGCGACCGCACCCTAACACCAGGAGATATATCCAATGCTGCTCTCACAAGTATCAAGATGCGAGCACGACGTACCCGACCCTCGTCAGTCGCAGAGATGCCAAACGCCCGTCAGAGGTCCGTGATGCAGGGCAAACGAGACAAAGGTTTCATCAAACAAAAACCGCGAGAGCGGGATGGCGCGGCATTCTGGCGGGTGCAATAAACGTGTTGGGAGACCCACTAGTGTTGATCGCGACTCTTGACAAAATTTTCAACCGCAAGGTCGTACCTGTCTATATATGAGTTGACCTGAAGGGGATGCACGTAGAGTGGTTTTATTCAAAGGCCGTCAGCCTAGGTCATAGCACGAGAGCACAGAAGAACATACAGTTACTAGTTACGAAAGTAGAGAGCTACTCGGAGCTACTAGCATCTGATCATGAGTGGCGTCATATGCATTGGGCTATTTTGCTTTTCATCAAGAACTGATTTATGTCGAGGTTAGGGGGAAAGTAGGGTCCCGCACGTCGTTGAACTAGAGAAGTCAGCATACGTACATACTGTACCAGGACACTATCTGATGCAGGTTTCAGCACTGACGGTGGGGAATGCTGATCTCACCAGTGATAGGTCCATTCGTCCAAACTATCTGGTAAAACGTCATTTTGAACAAATTTCGAAGATAAATAGCTACATGATTTTGAGCATAACAGAGCTCTCAAGGAGATATATCATAAAGTGAGAGCCAAGGTAGATATTCGACTTCATCGACCATTCAAGTTGGTAGACCGTACTAGAAGGCAAGGTAAATTTGGCAAAAAAAGAGCCGTTCGGATAAATAAGCGGAGTTTGAATGCCAGGACCTGACCCTGAACTTTTTCTCCAGCAGTTTGCTCAATCCGGGTCCTTTGCGCCTTGTCCCGTCGATTTATTCTGTCTGCATTGAGAATCTTACATCCATCTCCAGAGAAAAGCCGGCCATTTCAGTCGACCTTTGAAGATAACATCGCAATTTTTACATGTCAGCGTCGGTATCAATCTATTGGACATACTCACATTGGAGCTCTCTAAGCTTTTGATTTCCTCGATCGCAGTGAAGAACACCTCCAAGATGTTCCCGAGAACGAGATCGAGTCCAATTGGGACCAGGTCGTCGACAAGTCAGAGATGAATTTCCTTTGTCTCTTGGGATGCAGGGCTGATGTGATGCTGCCAGCTTCGACAACATGGGTTTGAAGCCTGAACTGCTGCGTGGTATATACGCCTACGGGTACGTCTGTAGACGCACACGTCTGTCACCTATCGTGCTGATGGTTATACGCCCTCAGTTTCGAGCGCCCTTCCGCCATCCAGCAGCGTGCGATTGTCCCCGTGGTAAAGGGCCACGATGTCATCGCACAGGCCCAGTCTGGTACGGGCAAGACCGCCACCTTCGCCATTTCAATTCTCCAACAGGTGTGTATGCAGATCCCACCCCCGTAGTGTTTCATCGTACCCAGTGAAGAATACTGACACACAGCCCTCTATGGCAGCTGGACATGTCCGTCAAAGGGACCCAGGCGCTTATCCTGGCTCCAACGCGAGAGCTTGCTCAACAGATCCAAAAAGTTGTAATTGCCCTCGGTGATTACATGAACATCGAGAGCCATGCGTGTGTCGGCGGAACCAACGTTCGTGAGGATATGGCCAAGCTCCAGGCGGGCGTCCAGATCGTCGTCGGGACGCCTGGACGCGTCTTTGATATGATCAACCGCCGTGCTCTGAGGACCGACAACATCAAGATCTTCTGCCTCGACGAGGCGGACGAGATGTTGTCGCGAGGTTTCAAGGACCAGATCTACGAGGGTGGGTATCAAGGCGTCTCTTGCTTCTTGGCTATCTTGTGGTGCCTAACGGCTTCATTCGGCTTGAGCTAGTGTTCCAGCTCCTTCCCCAGGACACTCAGGTCGTCCTTCTATCTGCTACGATGCCCGCGGATGTGCTGGAAGTGACCAAGAAGTTCATGCGTGATCCTGTGCGAATCCTGGTTAAGAGGGACGAGTTGACTCTCGAAGGTATCAAGCAGTTCTACATCGCCGTTGAGAAGGAGGAATGGAAGCTGGATACGCTTTGCGATCTCTACGAGACTGTCACTATTACCCAAGCCGTCATTTTCTGCAATACCAGAAGAAAGGTCGACTGGCTTACCGAGAAGATGCATGCTCGCGAGTTTACGGTCTCGGCCATGGTATGATGATGTGCCTTTTTCCTTTTTGTAGATCTTTCTCATTGACGTGTTTCGCTCAGCACGGTGATATGGAGCAGAAGCAGCGCGAGGTTCTCATGAAGGAATTTCGCTCTGGCTCATCTCGTGTGCTGATTACGACTGATCTGCTTGCCCGCGGCATCGATGTCCAGCAAGTTTCACTCGTTATCAACTATGATCTACCTAGCAACCGAGAGAACTACATTCACCGCATAGGTCGCGGCGGACGGTTCGGGCGCAAGGGCGTTGCTATTAACTTTGTGACCACCGATGACGTCAGGATGCTACGCGATATTGAACGTGAGTGTTCGCTACAACAACCACGGGTGCCATGTCACCGAGGCTGATAAATCGTGTATTCAGAGTTTTACAATACGCAGATCGACGAAATGCCTCTCAATGTCGCGTGAGTCCCCGACCTATTGACCGTCGATTTTTTCCTGTTTTTGAAAGTTTCTGTGTTCCTGCTTTTGTAGGGATCTCATCTAACAAGGGTTATTTGGCCGCCCAATATTCTCACGAACTGATACAGACGTCCGATATCCATCCGCCGCTTGATAGCCCTGGTCATGTCCAGTTTTTCCTGACGTTGTTCTCGTGATTTGCTTTCCGTGCTTCCTCCATGTTGTATATAGAGCATCGATGTCCCTCAATGTCATCGTGTTCATTTCTCCATAATTCTAGATGCATCACGATGGTGGGGCATCGATATAGGGTTTGTTCTCTCATCGGCAAGCAAATCTTACGCAGTATGTACATACATCATTCAACGCCAAAAACTGGCAGGAGCACCTGTGAAATTCTTGCACTGCCATTTGCCGGCCATGGGGAAGCTTCGAATCGGGAAAGTTGGCATGATCCCGATTTTGATATCATTGATGACATCCGACATCCGAACCATGTGGCTGTTCTCCGAAGGCGAAGCTCCTCGTAGTCTCCGACAACACAGCTTCCTCATGTCTTTGTGTATCTGGCTGCATTGTCTCTAGTACCCGTACCAACCATGTATTCCTGACTATGACACCAATCCGGCTAGACATCTCTTTGTGAGCCCGACTACAATCAGAGGCAGACCGAGGTCGGCTCATCTTAAAAGTGACCGTCCGTTGATTCGCTTGCAATTGCTTACCGCGGAAAAAATCTTTATACAAATTTGCTTCCTGCTTTTTATTGGTGCGTGGGTTTCTGATCACAAGCCCATCATTAAAAAAGGGCCCCTCCGTGCCTTCTCAGGCACTGGCTCTCCTTTTACCCATATCTTCCATCATCATCATCATCTTCTCGTCGGAGCCTTACCTTCGAATCCAACTTGCACGGACGCACGCCCCGTCCAAAGTATCTCTCGGTGTGCTACTCCTCGTTGATCTTCATCCGTCAGCTCCGGTGCCTTACCCGAACTTTTTTACTGTCAAGAAATCCGGATTCGAACGTACGGCACGTACGGAGGTCCAACTTATGTCCTGCGTCAAGGTCGCTACAATGGTAAGTCAAGCTCTCTGGGAACTACCCCATTTTGTCCATTGTCCTCTTCTCCTTTCCTTCTATAACTGGGAGATGGCCTACCCATCTTTCCTTTTCTTCTTGTCTTCCTTCTTCCACGTTCTTCTTCCAATCCGGCCACTGCTGTCATTGTTCCGATCCTCTTTTTGATCAAAGATACTCTCCCCATTCACTTTTTAACGAGTACTCTTTTATCGAAAGCCATTCAACGGAGCACCCCCAGGGCGGATTCAAATGTCGCACAACCAGTGGCCCTCCACATCGCGCAGACCATCGGTCTCCACCATAATTACGCCTCCAGCTACATCATATCCTTCAACCTCGAATAACCACCACCGGACGTCGCGTGGCGCCTCCGAGATCATCCCCCGCCTTTACATCTCGGACCTCTCCTTTGCCGAAAACCCTGCCTGTCTCGCCTCATACGGCATTACACACGTTCTCTCCGCCATCTCAGGCAACGTCGTCATACCCTCTTTCAACCCCCCTTCTTCTTTACATAGTCCACACACCCCGCACCATCACCCTCACCCCCCTACATACCAGCAGCCACGCCACCTGCACGTCCGCATCGAGGACTTTCCATTCGCCGAGCTCGCTGCACACCTCCCTACAACGACAGCGTGGATCCGCGAGGCGTATCGCAGCGGGCCTGATACACGGATACTCGTGCATTGCGCAGAAGGCGTCAGCCGCAGCGTAAGCGTTGTCGCCGCATTCCTGATCGCGCAGTATGGGTGGACGCCGGCGGAGGCTGTCCAATATATCAAGACGAAGCGGCGTGTGGCGGATCCTAACTTTGGGTTTATGCAGCAGCTGGGGGAGTATGCAAGGAGCCTGGGGATTGCGAGGTCGTGAATTTGATACCCATGCCTGCCGCAGTATCGGATGGGTCACTGGAAGTGGACGGAGGACCTGAAGGATATGAATTCAGGCTCATGACGACGGCATTTATTGGACTGGGCAGCCTTCTGACTATATTATTTCCTATGTGATTATTCTTCCATCGTCCATCGCGGTCTACCCGCTCTGAGGCGGTTCTCATGTCATTTGCATTCCTTTCTCGAACTATTATTCTATATACAGTAATTATACTCGGGCATCCACATTCGCATGCCACATCGTAATACCCATGTTACTAGGTCCATATCCTCGACTAATACTGAAACGATCCTCCAGATAATGATTTGTTGTACATAATTCCAATAACAAAAAGTGTCCTCTGGGCGACGAATGTACAGATGACCTTGAAACACGTTACACAGAACATTGAACACGATGTACATGGCGGCTCAAGCCTGGTGAGACCCGAACGCCTCTCCCGCCATAAGGCGTTACGCGTTACGAGCAACAAGTTTGTGAGGTGCGCCGTGTTTCCAGGGTAAGGTCCGTGTGGGGCTTTGACAACTTGACACCTGGCGACTAGAGGAACAAATCAGCAAGCAGATCGTCATTTCACGGGCACACAAGGCGAAAGACACGAAGAAGAAGAACTGGACACGTCTGGCCATCCCTTGCCAACATACGCGAAAATATAAGAAACAATAAAGCCTGATGCAGCAGCTCACTCTGTTGTCTTCGAACACCCCAAGTCTGATCTTCTTCAGAATGTCACTGGCAGCCTGCACGAACGCGTCCTCGACTCCCTGCCCCGACTTCGCGCTTGCCTCCACGAACAGCAGTCCCTCCTCCTGTGCCCACAGCTCCGCCTCCTCCGTCGTCACCTCTCGCCGCTTCGCACTCGCGTCCGCGTCGCACAGATCCACCTTGTTGCCTACGAGAATGCATGTGAGGTGGGGGTCCGCGTGCTCACGAACATCGGCTAGCCATGAGCGTGCGTTGATAAAGCCTATGGAGTATCAGAAAGGGTCTCTGGCGTGAAGCCGCGTGGCACGGGGAGAGGTAAGGTGAACACGTACTTCTCCGTGATGTCACGTCGTACACCAAGAGACACCCTGCGGCACCGCGGTAGTATGACCGTGTTATTGATCTGAACGACTCGGTTCCCGCTGTGTCCCAGCCTGCCATATGGTGAGAAAAAGGGGATGCATCAGCGCCACACTAATAGATTTGGGTATGAAACTCACATTGAAGCTTGACGATCTTGTTCTCTTCAGGTATTGTTATGAGCTTCGAGCCGAACTCCACGCCGAGCTGTGATGCGGAGGAGGGTAATATGGTTCAGTGGAGATGATCATGAATAGATGAGCGGTTTACACACTGTTGGATCCGGGTTTAGGAGGAAGCGTTGGTCTGTCAGGCGGATGAGCAGGGAGGACTTGCCGACCGCCGCGTCTCCTGCATAAATTATAGACCCAAAAATAATTTTATTCAATACAGATCGATTTTCTAGATATGAATTGGCCATATGTACTGCACCTGTGATGATAAATTTGAGTACATAGTGCCATGTAATGCCTGCCATTATGCTATGGTCTTGCGAGGTATCGTTGTGGCCGGCTCAGAGCAGCTCGCCAATTGAGTGATAAGTAAGAGCAAAGTATTCGTTGACAGGAGGTATTTAGATAAATAACGATAGCAGCAGCACACGGGGTAGTCGTCGTCGTCGTCGCAATTGTGAGTGGCAAGGGGACCTCAGCAACACCATGCGATGCTAAAATTGGATTCACGTCATGGGGCGCAGGGTCACATGACCCACGGAGTAATCCGGAGTTGCCAGATATTTCACCTTGCCCTCAAATTTCATCCACCCACACTATTTGACACGATGAGCAGCACCTGGCGCCAATTCTTCACGTATGTTAAATGGTTTGTACTTGAATGATATGTTCATTTTCGAGGTGATAGGTACAACAAGTACGCCCAAATCACGGCTCGTGCAGTCCGTGCTTCGTTCAAGGAAGAGGAACGGCTGGCTGCTGAGAAGAGAGGACTCACCTCGCTCAAATACCAGCATTGGGAAAATGGACTCGGTGGGACCCAGGTGTGTTATCTCGCCTGTGCGTGATATAAGTTTCTGACAAACACTTGAAAAGATCCTGCTGAGCGAGGAAGTTGCGAAGGAGAAGGCAGCCGGGAAAGCATCATAGAATGCTCCATACACCGAACTTGAAGCATAGTGGTGGGGTATAGGTCGCGCTTCTTCCAGCCCATTCTGTGTTCCAATATCCATCAAATAGAGTTCACTCGGAGCATCCACATGGCTTGAACAGATTGTCGTCGAATGTCGAACTAGTTTTCTCTACGCGCAACCGCGTGGTCGTCCTTGTGCCCGAACTGTGTCCCGACCGTGGATGGCTCTGAAGTATCTGCATGGTGTTTGATCTTCCTTGTTCAAGGCTAATGAACCCGTCCCCGTCAAAGATATGTATACCTTTTCGCATTACTATGGGGTGGCCGCTTGGACGACTTGGCTACTTGAAATTCCAATCTCGATCGAACAGGGCCTTACGAGGACGTCGCTCATCATTATCAAGGGTCGCCCCCCATTGAATTGTTAAACGTTTCAGTCGTAACTCAAGTTTCCTGACGCGTGAGGTTACGCACTCTGCATCAAATAATTCCATCGCAGCATCGTAACAGGCAGGAGTGCTCCATGTCGTTCGAATCCATTTATGTAAGCCTGTATTGTGAACTTCCTGTTTAGCTACCATCGGTGCGACGTTTTCTCCTCTTGGAACTATCGCTCAGATCGGACAGGCATGGGCACAACTCGTTCACGCCTTGTTTCGAGAGGGATAAGCAACCTTGGACCCACCACCATGGTCCATAATCGCTATTTCAAGAACGGAAGTGTATCTCTGGCTTTATCATAGAGCATCATTGTTGTATGGCGTTACTCAAAATGCACAGATATCTGGAAGGTTCCCTATCAATACAGGAGTGCTTCTTTCGACGAATGGTGCTCTGTTCGCAGACAGACATGCTTTTGATGTTGAGCTTCAACATGCTAGCGTAGCCATCGTAAATCTCTGACTTTTCTCATGTTGTCAACCCTTTTGACATGTGAACCCTTAGGGACATTGACTTCTCACACCGGCCGCTTCGCCTGTCATCCTCGCGAGCAATTACCTGTTAATGCCCCAAAGTCGATGTCGTCGTCTTACAGCCTGCAACTTCCGAGTCGAATGAGACACCGGTTACCATTTATAATTGTCTATGAATTGTATGAGGAGATCATTGAACTGCCCCTGCAAGTGCTGTTCACATCTCGCGACCCAGCGGTACTTCTCATTTGTATGCAGTCTCCGTAACGACTCATAACACACGGTCTAGAATCCGGCGAAGACAAATCGTCAGCTACTACCTTCGCCACCAAGCGTGGAGTCGAGCAGCCTGCCAATCAGTACTATTTTTTGAAAGTGTCTCCAGATGTACCAGATGGTTCACAGGGAACCGAATTTGCCCCCATTGGTGAAAGGATTAATGGCGTTTATGAACACATTATGCGCGAAAGAGCAAGAATTCGGGCCCGTGCAGACAATGTCGCTACACTGCTCATGAATAGTCCAGGTCTGGAGCTGGAAATTTTGGATCATGATGGTCTCTTGGATGGTCATGCCGTAGCTCGATTAAATGGGTTCGACCTATAACCACAAATATCAGATGTTAGTGTAAGCTTGATGGTTGTTAGATTCATATCACTGTCGAAAGTCGACAAAAGTCAGCCCACTGTCAATGAAGTACATAAAGTCAAGCAGCAGCAATCTTGTAATAAAAATCAAAATTCTCATCCTGGAGGAAACACCGTCCTTAACGAGCGCACTGAACCAAAGTAAGAACAAACCTAATCCAAATTCCTAACGAATCGGCTCAATACATCTAATATCCCTTTCCTTCTCGTCGGGGAATCGAAAACCATTGCATGGTCGAGCCCGGGGTAGAATAGAACCTCCAAGTCTCCGCCTTTCCTATCCGATTCCTTTGTTGGCCGATCCACAATTTTACCTCCATCTTCTGAATCCTGGTTCCATGCCCATCCCTTGCCCAACCACTGCGGGGATACCTCCTTCTCGTCTGTGAGATACTGCCACACACTCTTGGAGGGCACGATTTGGTCGTCTCCAGCTAGTGCCACTGTGATATTGCGTCCCTCGCTCCTCACGCTCCCTTCACTTTCTCCCCGCATGTACGCCTTGATCTCACCCTTCCACACTACACCCTCCTCCCAGAAGAACGCGCGGCCCAGGGTCCGCGCAACGTCCGCATCCGTGCTCGCAAAATACCACAGCTGCCAGTGTGCTGCTCCGCGGGGTGTGCGATACAGGAAGTTGTGTGCGACGGGCGGGAGGTGCAGGAGGATGGGGATGGGGTCGATGAGAAGTGTGTGGCTGAGCTTGCGGAGGAGAGAGAAATGTACTTGGGCATCTTCGTCTTTGTCGGAGTCTTGGGAAGGATGGGTGTACGGGGGGCGGAGGATGTACGCGCTGATGAACGTGCCGTATGAGTGGGCCATAAGGACGACACGGGAGATGTCGAGCGACTCGAGGATGTTGTTAAGGGCTTTGATAAGGAGTGGGCGCGGGGGAATCGGCTGGGCGGTCATGTGCATACTGATGGGGAGGAGCTCAACAATGAGGAAGCCGACATCGGGGTCTTGTGCGATGAAATCACGGATGAAGGAGATGTAGGGGTGCATGCCAATCTGTAATTCATTATCTCAGTATGGTGATTGAATAGGGGATGTGACACGTACACCAATTCCATGGAGGAAGAGAACAGGAAGTTTCGTAGATGACTTGTGTGGGCGATACCAGTACGGAAGAAGGATGTCTGGGGAGATGTCTACGTTGTGTGACAGGAAAGATAAGAGAGGTCGGGGAGGGAAAGTTTGGAACCACTTGTGAGTCGCGGAGTAGTGCTTGAACCCGAAGTATAAAAGAGACAACGAAGTCGTTGTATCCACTAGGCACACAGTCTATGTTTAGAGTAGTTTTAGGAATTAAAACTTCAAGAGCACGAGCAAGAGCACGAATACTCACTGAGTACCATATTAACGGCCGATGCACCATCTTGACAGGATCGAGCGTCAATCGCATGCTCGTAATGGCGTCTTCTCTTCCGTCGTCCAGTTTCTGTCCCGACAATTCTTCAACCTTCGCCACATATTCATCCAACTCCTCCTTCCACTCCTCCATCCTCGGTATCGCTTCCTCCGGCGAACACGAGAATAAAGACCACAAAAGCCAATCAATGACGTCGTGCCGTCGCAGCTGGACCTGGCCTGCAGGGAGGAACCAGCCTGCCGGATATGGTGCCTCGTCACTCTGGCAGACGATGTCGAGGTTGTCGCAGCATCTAAGAAAGAGTTTGCCGCGCTGTGATCGAGTCAATGGGGGTGGTTTGTATGTAGGTGCCTGCAGGAATTGTCCTTGTCATTCGAGGCACATATAGTCCCAACTTTTGGACTCACTGCTTGGAGAAGCCGTTTCCGAGGAAGATAAACAAAGAGGAAAAATGAGGCCTCTGCGACGGCAAAAGCACCAATCCATGGTGAGATAAGAAAAGAAAGGGAATAGGCGCTTGCGCCGAGGTATAAAAAGCTTGCAGGTGCGATAAGGCGGAGGGCGGTGATGCTGACTCGTATAAAGAGGTACTCGGGGATGGTGTTCCCAATCATCGAGCTGCGAGCTTGTCGTCGTCGCTTTCGACGCTGTAGAGAGAGATATCAAGAAAATGGCGGGATCACACCACAATGCATACTTTAAGTATTATGCGTGGTAGCTGACCTTAACATCATTCTGGATTTGATTTGCTCCTTGGCCCATTGAACCGCGATCGCGGTGATTTTCATCGGATTTAACTGAATGAATCAGGCTCAGGGCCATATACGTTGAGGAACAAAAAAATTGAGGCCACTCATGAGCTTCGGAAGAAGACAGCGGAGGACAAAAAGTCGAAGGCACTCATCAAAAACTGTCAAAACATCGATCATTGTCAGTGCAGTGTAAGTGACTTCGGTATTATCAACCCTTGAACCTCCTTACCATTACACGACATTCAATGTTCAGTATTACATACTGTACCTCTAAAATATGAAAGCTAGCTAGAATGACACTTATATGGCGGTCTCCAAAATATTCAAAGAGTAACAAGGATCCGAGTTCCTAAAATCTTTCCCAACATTTCTTAAGGACTAGATGTCGCGCACTTAACATCATCAGGCACGACACCAACATCACATTCCTTAATTGAGCAGATTAGAAGAGAGTCCGAGTTCACGATTGAGATTTTCTTACTCGCATAATGTGCAGCGGCAGCAAAGCCTCCCGAAGTTGCGCTATGAATTGCACCAGATATTGGAGGCCCAGCAAGTGCACCCAAGGCTGCGAAGGTTAATGCCATTCCACCCCGACGTCCAACATCTTCGATGTTTCTAAGCTCATACAGAGGCATTGAAAACGTTGATACATAGGCCGCGGATGTGAAGCTATTGATGTAAGTGGTCAGGGAACGTGTTTCAATGAACACGATAGCAGCTCACCCGTAGAGTGCCCCCACAGAGATCACAGTGTCTCTGGTATGTGCAAGTGGCCAGGGATAGGTTGCAAGAGTGGTAGCAAGAGTCATAGGAACTATGATATTGACAGCACCTGTCATCACGACCATAATAGTAAGTCATAAGTTATGAAGGATGAAGAACATGCTACCAATTTTGTCGACTACGAGAGCCGTCAAAATGCACCCGATGCCAGTGCTTGCATTCGCGATGCTCACGAGGTAGGAAGAGAAGTCAGCTGAGATGCCTACAGAAATCGCGCTGATGTCGATGAACGTCAAAACTTCCATAGCCCAAGGAAGATCAGACAGAGTATCATCTGCCAAAGAGGAATGCCTTTGACGCATGTGTGTATACTCCGAGGAATGCGACAAGCGTCGCAGTACAGTACACAGTAAAAGGATATGACTTGAAGCCTCGGAAGTTGAAAAGACCACCTGCAATGTTCTTCACAGGCATGCGTCGTCTCATAGTCATATTAGCAATTCTCAAGGTAAAGCATATCACAAATCCGATGATTCGCATAGTCCAGGGAAAGCTATATATGTAGGATAAATGAATATGGAAGGTCATAGCGAAAGCTTTGACCGTGACTTACCCAACTCGAGGAATAAGCACCCTGGCCAAGATGGGAAAGACTGTTCCACCAATAGACGTCCCTAAAGTCGAAATGGCAAAAGCAAGACCTCTTTTCTTCTGGAACCAGTTCCCGATTAATCCTACGATTGGACTATAGCATATTCCGCATAAGATCTACTAAAAAATGAGGACTACAACAGAGGAGACCAGAGAATATCACCTACTCCGACCAAAATACCTTGTGTGACAAGAAATTGCCAGTACTCTGTACACTGAGCGATCAGAAAAGTCGAGACTACAAGCGCCACACTGCCAACAGCGAACGGCAGTCTGAACCAGCCGAGATCAAAGGTGCGTCCTATGGGAATGGCTGGGAGGAAAATCAGCGCAGATTGTAGTGATCCGATCCAGGTACTGTGTATCCGGGTTCGATTCAAGTGAAAAGAACGCCGAGGAATGGTGAGCAGCTTACATGCGCGACGACGACGAGTCGCTCAACATGCTCGATTCATAATAAGCTTGGAATACCTGGAGTACAGAGCTAGAGTCAAATGTTCCAATGAAAAAGAAAGGTACGTACACCCCACGCGTTCACAAAGCCAAACCTATTAAGCAGCAGGGGTCAGGTCAATAAAAGGGAAGTGACAAAAGTATGGTTACGTTGAAAAAGCCGTGCACATCGCCTTGAAAAACATGTTCAGCTCGACTTCAAAAACAAAACAAAAACCAAAAACCAAAAAACGCCAAAAAAAAAGGCGAGAATCGCAGCAACTTACACCAGACACTACGAGCCAAGCTCTCAATCCACCATCTGGGAAAGAGGAAGACGTGTCGAAGGCATCAGTATCAATGATGTCGCACCCTTCCTTGCCGTGTCGACGTCGTAGAGGGAGTGGCATCTGCGTCACTTGCCACAGGAACTGGGTCCGAAGGAATTGAAGACATGGAGTAGAAGAAAAGAGCAGCACCAAACACACGAGTCCGTCATTCGAAAGATAACACCCAGGAGCACTATTTAAATGAATTTCAGATAAGGAGCGTAGCATCAGGTAATGTTAAGACCACCAACCAAGAACTCGGAAAAGTTGAAATAACAGGCTTTGCCAAATGGACCGACCTTACCGGGCCGACGTTGGATCATTTTGGATCAAGCGCAAGAGCAAAGATGCCTTACCAACACCACCAGCTGCGGCTCACTCCAACAGCGCGACGGTGCTCCGCGCCCGCGGAACCCTGATCCCCGTCGAAGCACATATGTATAGCTCCGTCTTGCTAACGTTAGTAACGACTCTCCGGGTCATAAGTGTGAATAAGGCAACAACAGGCCCAACATAGGACGCAAATTGCGTGACGAATCGTTCCATATGGTGTCTGAGAATAGCCAGGGACATTAATCAAACACAGATCGTCGGGTTCGTCGCCCAAGGTATATTGGGACTGTTCCGATCATGGGTATCCGCGCAGTAGATAGATGAGCCTCAAGTCGTGTACGAGGCGGAAGGCCGAGAAGTGAGCATCCGCGTAATCATCAGTGCAGTCGGATCCTATCGATGTACAATTATAAATCATTGGAGGAACCGCAAATGCGCATACTGTTGTGAATTTGTTCACGAGCATTCCACTTTGGAAGCGCAGGCCTGTCCATCACACAGAGATGGGCAAGAAACATGAATCGGAGGAAGGTCATCCGTAGGTATCGATATATCATATAGGCGGAGAGGTTCCTGGAATCTTGCAACTTTTAGTCAACATTCGCGCGTATGATTCACACTTGGATGGTAAAAGCGTCAAGCGAAGCGAGTCCAGCATGTTGACGAGAAATAAGCCAAGACGAAGCAGCTAGTGATTTGAGTCAGAGCTCGCCAAGGATAGAAATGAAGCTTAATCTGAGAGGATTCCTGAAGCCAATGCATCGATAACAGCCAAAGAACAAAACGTCTGAAAAGCAACGCACCAAAGACCACAGGCGAAAACCCATAGAAGCCTCGGAAAAGACATTAAATCTGACATCGAGAGAGTTCCATCCAGAGTCGGCTGAGCAAGGTTGAAAAAAAGCTATGAGTTCAACCACAACTGAATCTGCCAGGTCCCTAGAAAAAATCGAAGAACTTGATCTTTCTCAATATAACTGAGCATCACGCTTTTGAAAACTGTGTGGCTTTAAAGGTGTATTTAGCAGTAACTTACGAGTTCACTGCTTTCATTGTTGACAGGGTCGGAGGACAGTGCAGTGTGAGGATCTGGCCCGAGGCTAGCCGCCGTGAGGATCGAATGTATTAGTTTCGGCCTGCCGGGCCGGTTCTGAGTCAGCGCGGCGCTGTGACTGGTCAAAGCTAGGAGCTCCTCGCAACTCGCGTTAGCGTTGTACAACGTTCAACGGCCACTGTACAAATATTGAAACTATGACAGTCATGGGTGAGCTTCTCACTTCCATTCGGGCTGCCAACTACCCGCTTATCGCGGAAACAGGTACCCTACAGCGCAGCGAGGAAAATCTGATTAAACATCCTGTATTTTGGTTTGACGATGGCTCCGTGATTCTTCGTGTTCAGAACTATGCATTCAAAGTCCACGAAACTTTGCTCGCACGACATTCGAACTTTTTCGCCCAAACCGATAAATTATCGACTGGTCTGACTACAAAATGTGACACAAACCCCAGTCGCGAAACACATATCGTGATCGATCGTAACCAGAGTGTGAGGGCGAAAGATGTTGAAGCTTTACTAGAACATTTCTACCATGATTCGTGAGTGCGATCCCCACATGGTAGGTCACTGAAGGCAAAAGTCTGAGACTTCACGCTTCCTTTCAGTCCACTGTTTCGTGAAGCCCGTTTTCCGCAGATTGCGTCTATTTTGCGGGTATCAAGCCTTCTTCAACTTGATTTCCCCGCTATCCATTCCCTTGCCAAAGAACGTCTCGATTCTATGTTTCCACCTAGCACAATACCGTTGTTTCGACCTGACGATCCAGATGAGGCCTTAGCCTTGGCAATCGAATACGACATCATTTCTGTGAGTTTTGCTCCTCACACATAGAGTAAACGTAGCTACCCTCTCCAGCATGTTTTGCTCATTCTAATCTTCTAGATGAAGAAGGTTCTGTACTACAATCTCGTAACCTCTCCGGATGATGATTTTGACACCAATGCCACCCAATCTCCTAATGGCGACACATCCACATCTATATCCTCATCTGAAGTGGGCGCGTCGGTAACAGCCGACCACTCGGACATTAGCAGATCCAATATCGCTCACCGACGCCCACTGTCTCAAACTGACGCAAATCGATGTTCACAACTTATGGCACGAATCATCGATTACTTCACACCCATCCTATTCACACCCCCCGCAACTCCGCACATGGAATGCACCGACGTGTTCGCGGACACGTGGATGACGCTCATAATACAGCCTGCTCTTGAGAACGATGGCGTATACAAACCCCTTGAAACACTCGAGGGGATGAAAACCACCGACTGGGCGAAAGAGGGTCTGTGTCAGTCATGCATCAGAGAGAAGCAAACGGAATGGACTGAAGAGCAGCACAACATCTGGAAGGCGATGGACGAATGGCTTGGTTTAGTGACCGACGACACTGTGTCAGTTTAGATCCGATGGATCATCCTATATCATCTGCTTGCACCTGCGCCACTCAGAAGCATTTCCATTCATGGAGAGTAGGTCGACATGTCTCCATCGGGTTAATTCTTACCCACGCAAATATATCATAGTTCCAAGTTTGCGGCTGCTATCAGCATCCCATATGCACGCCGTAAGGCCGATGTCGTTATTGTCTCAGCTCCACAGTTAGTCGCGAGCAACCAAGGTCGGTGGAAAGCTAATCAGCATCCCAATCTTCGGTATCGGATTGAAAGCCCGTTCGTGTCGGTGTGGCGCAATGGGGATTGCCTCAGATATATTCTGTTTTTCTTGTCCACGAGAGTCTCTTCTAGCTAAGCCTAAGGGATCTCCCAGCCTCAGGCGCCACATTTTGCCTCTATTTGTCCCCTGTCTCATTTGGCCGAGCATTTACAAACGGATGCACCGTCGCCTCGCAACTATCCCTTCGATGCCGTCCAACTGCCATCACCCAGCCGATCTAAAAGGGCGTCGTACGGTTTCAAGCCGTCGCTCTTTCATTCCTTACGTCTTGCACAGTCCTGCCCTGGCTTGCTACCATGCCAATTGGTAATTCAGTGGCCACATCGTTGCACCATTCCTCGCAAACTCGTCGGCGTTCCACCAACATCCATCGTTTCTCATGGGGAATATTCACGGTTGCATACAGCGATCCTGCTCGAACATCCTTTTTTCGTATGAAAGGCCTTACGATGTCTTGGCAACCTTTACTTTCGACAATTCGCCTTATAATTGACCTATGCGTAATCGCACCTCGACCCTTCATGTTCCTGATTTTCGGATATCTGTGGCTGAGCCTCACTCCAGCTCTTTCACTGTATCTGTTATTCGTTATTGTCGAAGCTGTCCGTATAGTACAAGTCTGATGCTCACATTTATCCGACGCTAAGTTGAGTTGCATCCAGATCCACTCGACTACGGTTCATGAGATCGATATCTATGACCGAAGCAATCTTTTCATCTTTGTCTGCTCCTGGTTGGGAACTGCGATACTCTCCAGTTTTGTCGAGCATCTGCTGTGAGTTCTACTCTGAAAAGGCTCAGCTCAATGAACCCGCTAATCGGTGTCAATGTCAGTGACGAAAACAAACTAATGCTCGGCGCTCATCTGAGAGCTCACTTTCTCCCGCAGCTTGCTAAGGGTATGCTTCTTGACCTTCCACGCTCTGCTTCGACTTCTGACACAACGACAGCCTGTCTTCATCTCGACAGCACTCACCCAAACTGTACGCCTCCCCAGTGTTCGTCGGGGCTTCCTTGCGCTAACTACCATCAATGAAGACCATCATTTGCGTGTGTCGCTTCCTAACCCTTGGGGCTTTAGTGAAGGAGCGCCAGCCTTGAACTTTATACTGGAGCTTTCGTCGAGGATTCGGACCGTTTTGACAGTATTCTTTGAGCTGCTCGTTCTGATCCACATAGTAGCCACAAACAGTGGTCCCGATGCATTGATTCTTCAATGTCTTGGCATGTTATTTCTTGTCGTTATATATTGGGCACCATCTAATGGCGTGGGCGGGGCGGGTAAGATTCTGAAACCGCTGTCCATTCATGGCTGACGTCGATCCTATGCAGGTTATACTTTTTGGACGAAAAACAAGAACTACCACAAACTTTGTGGCCTTCATGCGATGATTTTCCAAGACAAGTACAGCGATACCCTTATCAAGGATGGTATTGGTGAACGTCTCTGCAGAGGTCATTCGATCCTTTGAGAAGATAACTTCGATCTCGATCTCGGATCTAACCTATCTGTAGAATACAAAAGCACCTCGGACGCTCTTGGTATCGCAAAGTGTGACACATTTGCTTTGGCGTGTCATCTACCTCCGCCGTGGTATTGGATGCTAGTACGGGCTCTGGTCATCGACCATCCCATGGTCTGTATCCTTTCTATTCGGTCTTCAGAGGGCTTACTACATGTGGGACATAGGCTTTGTATGCGTTGGTGTTTCCGTGGTCCCTGTCCTCAAGATCATTGGCGAACATGGCGCTAGTTCAACATGGAACAGCAATCCTCGGACAAAGCATTGAAACTTTCAAACGCTATCGCGACCCGTCCCCGTTGATGATTCAAGTTCAGCGATTTTATGAGACCTTGGACTACCAAGACGAAAATGGCCACTGCGGTATCGAGCCGTATCCGACTCCACGTACTTCTCGTCGAGGCATGAAATTGTCATTCAGGTAGGCCGATGCGCCCTTATCTCCCAGATGGTGCATTCCTCAGTATCTTTCACGACTCAGAAACGTTTCATGTGTACTGAAAGATTCGACCGGAGGTTTAGGCGTCCTTGCTGTCAGTAATGCCTCATTCAGCGTCGAACCCGGGCAGTTGATGGTGATTGCGGGCGGGAACGGTAGCGGCAAGACCTCTCTTCTCAAGCTCATCGCAAGATTGAACACAATATCATGCGGCGAGATCCTAATTGATGACATGTCGATTCGGAAATACGACGTCACCCATCTTCGGAGCGCGATGGCCTTCCTCACACAAACAGAGGAAATCTACCCAGTTTCTCTCAGTGAAAACCTTTTGATGGGTCTTCCGGAATTGTCACAAGACGGGAGGGACGTGAGGGAACTCGTAGACGAGGCAGCTCGACTGGGCGGGTCTTATGATCTATTTCAGAGGTTGGGATATGACACGATTCTCGATCCACCTCGTGTGGTTGGGCAGAGCTTGAAGGGCTGTGGGAACGGTGAGATAGGGGATGAGGCCATCGATGAATTAGAGAGATATACGGCTGGGATGCAGGAGATTGCAATTTCAAGCGGCGAGAAGCAGAGACTGGTCGCGTGAGTTGCTCTTATTCGCTTGATTAAATGGTCACGTCTAACTACAGCTATTTTCATTCCGCAGGTCCCGCACGTTCATGAGATTGAAGAATAGCGATATCAAACTGCTGGTTGTTGATGAGCCGACATCGGCGCTGGATCCTATCGCGGAGAAAGATTTATTTGACCATTTCCTTGGTTTGCGAAACGGAAAGACCATGATTTGTGTGACTCATCGTTTCGGAAACATCGTCAAGCATGCTGATCTTATTTTGTGAGTGTTGTTTTTGTCTATCTCATGTATATCAATGCAGATATTGAAGAATAATCAAGGTGTATGAAAGACGGGCAAATTGTTCAGAAAGGAACCCATGAGAAGTTGATGGGCGAGGATGGTGAATACAGAAAGCTGTATAATGCTCAAGCGGAGTAGCGGATTGCAGGGGTGGCCTCAACTGATTGCACGCCTGGAGATTAATGGTTTATAAAGTTTCAACATGGAAGCTATATCATAGTCTATAATAATCAATGTCGCCAGACTTTCAGCTGATAATCCAATATGATGGGTATGAAGTCCAACAATCCGAAGTTTGGCCAGTAGGTCGTTGTAAATTGGAGCTGTGTGTTTTCGCAACACTACGAGAGCCATAAGCGAAGGCATGGAGGTATCGAGAGCAAACACACCTGCCAGAGCAGAAAGTCACTGAGTCGTTTTACACCACTGGTGCGTATCAGGATGTCTAGCGGGGGGCTACCGCCCAGTGAAGTCATTAATTGAGAATCGATGTCATCTTCGGTGATGACCCTAACGGCCAGGACAGTCAATTAAGAAGGAAACTGTTCTAGTTGACCAAAGGAGCACACATATTGGAACCTGCTCGTGCCGCATTCTCGATACAAGATGCAATAGCGGAAGTCATTTCATCGCGGGATGTGTATGGCATGCAAAGGTTGAAGACAGCTCTGACAGAGCCGGTAAGTGGGAGGTCCATGAGTGACATAGCGAAGCATACTTGTTGTTATGCCGCGTCAGACTTTCTGCTTTCCGTACAGCTTGCTGGACAGATTCAGGAAGGAGCTCCTTCCTGCCGACAACGTTCAACCGAACACCATATTGTTCGAGAATTTCGCTACAAGCAAGCTCCAAGGTGAGTCGATCTCTAAGCCCTCTGGTCATCATTAATCTCACCCATTATCGCAAAGCTCCATGAGCTTTTCTTCTGCTAGCGCCATCAACGTATCCACCTCATCAGGCGACCGTTTGAAGTTTTCGATAGAGAAGGCATAGGCAGAGACACATTTTACATCAAGACGGAGGCATATCTCTAGCATCTAACAGTCACATAAGCTCATAATTGGGCGACTGAACTGTTCGCAAAATAAAACTCACCTACCTGCTTGAGAGCAATAAATCCGTCCGTATGGCCTTGCGAAATCTTTTTGTGGTTCCTTCGTGCATATCGTCGATTTCCATCCATCACGAAGGCTATATGCTTCGGAATTGGGCCAGCCGCAAGTATCGTAAGGAGAAGGTGCTTTGCTTTGCTTGTAATTTTGTTCTTCAGCCAGCTCAAGGCATGGCCTAGTAGCAACATGACGACTCGGAGTAGGGTATTTCGGGGCGTGAGAACTTACGGAACCTTTGCGAACGCGTCGCACGTCACGGGACCCCAGCCTGCTTTGACCCTCCGTTCAGTCATGGTACTATAGTAAAGGCTACTTACTGTTCTTTTGCTCCTGTTCCACCACATTCAACGCCTTTGGTTTCTAATTTCTCTTCATGGTACTCAGTAAGCGGAAGCGAGATGGTGGATTTACTGTTTGGGCACCGGCGGGGCAAAGTCTATCCATGCCGACGAACACCGAAGTGGATCTGCTTTCTCAGCCACAGTCGAAGAAACAGCGGACGAAATCAGCAGCGAAAGGTCATCATACCGTTCCGAAATCCGTAGAAGCCCAGTCCAAAATGGCTTGTTCTTCTTCATCTTTGGCTGCCGAGTCACTAGAGTTTATGCAGACGCGTCGTGGACAGGTTCTTTATGATTGATAGACAGAGGGTACCCGGAGAGCTTAAAGAGGTTTTCAGCGTGCTTGGCTCTACTTCTAATGTAGACCTATTGTCCTATCCTTCATATTATTGACGTTACTGATCGAACGTTTAGGTTTATATCGTGACTATTGATCACAAGCCAAGTTGCACTTGTATGACTTTCATTCGAGTCAGCGACATTCGTTGTCTCACATCCGATAGGTCCGGACCATATGAAAGGAAACCACTGCAAACATATTGTATGTTTCTTTCATCTTTATGTCACAGAAGGCCATCCTTACGCCATGTTAAGCTATTTATTTACTTAAAAGGTTCTCCTTGTTTCTGTGGTTTCCCCCCATTGAAATTCTCAACAATCATATATCCAGTCTTGCAAGTCACTCAGGCATCAGGATTATGGTATCAAAAGTTCGTCGATTCGTTGTCTGTATTGTTCGTTTCCTGACAACCTCGCCCACATAGGGCACTGCTTACCAGTGAACTGGAAACCATTTTCGCCGAAGCTCCATTGGCACCGAATGCCGTGGCCAATCCCCGAATCCGCGAAGCGTATGCCCGTGCCACAGGAAAATCAAAAGCGACCACTCAATCGATGACAAAGAAGCGCGTCCCAGGACCGGACGACGACTGCCCTATTTGCTATGAAGGGATGCATGCCGTCAATGAGAAGTCCCTGACCTTCTGCGACGACTGCGGCAATGCGTTACACAAGGAATGTTTTCAGCAGTGTATGTCGGCCATACATGTGTACATAGCTTATCATCTGATTCTTGATAATATCTTCGGCAGGGCAAGCAAGCAGCACACGGGGCGGGAAAGACTTAACCTGTGTATGGTGTCGCGCGAAATGGGTCATAGCGGGAGCTGGTTCTTCTTCAGTGGGCGCCAGATCTGAAGGTTATCTCAACCTCGCCACTGTCTCAGGCGCTAGCCCAGTTCGAGACACTAGCACTTGTGCGTCAATTGTCTTGATTATGGCTTGGTTTCTTTATACTGAATTTTCTCATCTCTCTAGATTATCATGGCCCAAGACGGGGACAACGCTACTACGGCTACCAAGACTATCTTGATTAAGTGTCCTTTGATTTCCTTTTGTATTGCACTGTGGGTCCATTGTATCATGCTCGCCACAAGATCGATCTCATCTTCTCTTTTCTAAAGGTCCCATTTTCCCTGTATATTGCATCTTGTTTTTGTTCTATATTAGTTCAGCATGCATCCAGATATCACTATGTATCGTATATCAAACCGTATATTGTCTCTACTGAAGTTTTGGTCGGAATAGAATATTACACCCTGAGGCTTATCCTGAAAATCCTGGACCCACTTTGTGACTCAATTGCGATAACGTGGCCCAGATTTCAAACGTGTCTGCCGGCCTGCAAGACATGCCAGATGAACCCGCAAATGTGCCTTAGAGAATCCTTAGTCCCATCATGTTGCGATTGAAATCCGAGCTGGTAACGCCCATTCATTGTTTCGGGTTTATGGGTGCCTGCCATGCCGCCGAAAGTCACCTGTCCTCACAACCACTCCACTACGCCCACAATGATGACAGCCTAATTCATAAGTGAGCTGTTTGGTGAAACTCAGCATCTTGGGCCATTCTTACTGAAAATGACATGATTGGTGTCCCATGCAGCTGTGGCGCAGAAATATATAAATGGCTTTCCGACTGGATGTGGCTTGATTTAAATTAGTTCCTTGGGTCGGGCAACGCAAGGGCCATCAAAAATAACAAACTAGGTCATATTGATAGTGTGCGACACACGTGGAATAAATAGGTGACCACGATAACAGGAAGAGCGCATAAAGGAAATAGATAACAGGACGAACTTGGGCATAAGAGTGACATACACCGCGAATACCTGCAAAGGAATTGAACAGGAAATACCTGAGTCTTCATGTTAAATAGCAACATCATGGCAGAACATGAGATACCTCGAAAATAAACCCATGGAATCTACAAACCCTCAAATCCAGCTGCTTGTGCATGGTAGAGTTTAGAATATACCCCATTCTCGTCGCCGATTAATTCAGCATGCGTTCCGCGATGCACGATCCTTCCTTTATCCATGCAGCTAACATTGGCGCTCATCAATAAATGTAAAGCCACTGAATTGGAGGGAACTTACAGAATGAGATCAGCATGTTTGACGAGATTCCCGAAACGGTGCGAAACGAATATGGTCGTTTTGCCTCGTCTCATCTCCATAAATCGACTAAAGAGGTCGTGCTCGGCGATCGCATCCAATGCTGACGTCGGCTCATCGACTACCAAAAGCCTGAAGTCGCTTCGTAGGAGGCGCAAGAATGCTCGTGCGCTACCCAGTAAGAAATTTCATCAACTGAAGAATTACGCATGCTTAACGACTCACGCGATGACCCGCTGCTTCTCACCGCCAGAAAGCGAGACTCGTTTCAGCCCCTCCAAGTGCCGCGTGTGTGCTTCGATTGCTCCAGGACCGATGTCGCCGTTATTAAAACCAGGAACGCTTTGGCCGACTACACCATGGGCATTGACTATAGCGTCGTAGCCCACTTTCTGGATCAATTCATAACAGCCTCCTAGCTGCGCCGCCTGGTCAAGGACCTGCATCTTGCCATGTAGGCGATGAATTTCGTCGGGCAAACCCATCATCAAGTTCTCCCTCAAGGAGACAGGATACAACTCCTCGGTCTGGGAAAGGAAAACCATCGACTTACGTAACTGATCGACATCGTACTCATCCAAAGGTCGACCATCGATGAGAATCTCGCCAGAGGTAGGGCTCGCTAACCGTGGAAGAAGGTTAAGGAGAGATGACTTGCCACTTCCGTTCATTCCCACTACGACCACGAGCTGACCAGGATCGATGCTACAGGAGACCGCGTTGACAGCAAAATTATCGCCGATGGGCATGCTTGAATATCGGAAATCTACATCCCTGTAAGATAATGAATATATCGTAAGATGAAAGGCCTAAGGGAAAAATCAAACACCACACCTGATTGACAGTTTCATTCCCCGAGGAGAACTCGACTTCATGGGAACGTGAGAATGTCGGCGAAGGAAGTACTAAGAGAAGACGAACGACTGGGTAGTGAGTGACGAGAGATCGAGCGATGGACCAGTAAAATGGTGGATCTAGACGAGTGGCGAGAATCCATGGGCTGACTCGAACCACACCCAGAGCATCCGAAGTACGCTTATACTCTTCAAGATTATCAGTTAAGAGCTAAGGTAAGCGCTAAGTATTCATGCAGACCTTCACTAATATATCGACTAGCACCATCTTTCGCGATTGTTTCTCGGTATTCAGGGCGGAAGGACATGGCATGGAGGTTGTTCAGACGGTGGAAGTCAGGATTGGAGGTCCAAAACATGTACCCTGATGGAAACAATCAGCCACCTAGCAAATAATGAGCGGGGAGGGAACCTGCCTGCACCCCCAATAGCATTCTTGGGTGCCGCAAATAGTACAAGGAAAAATGCCAAGAAGAGATACACGAGGATCTGTGCATCAGGGTTGCACGTACGAAGGATGATACAAAGGAGAACAGAGAGTTCCAAAGAGAAAGTAAGAATAGCTCCAGCCTTCATCGATAAATCTTCCAGGACATTCAAACCTGGAGCATAATCTTGATACCCTCGATCACCGTGACGGACGAGTAGCTGCCTGTCTATAGAGAGTAAACTTATGTTCACATTGACCTTCTCAACTGAGCATACCATGCGAAAACTTGACGTCGAGAGCAAGGCTCGCTGAATAATATAGGTTAATTGGCCGAGGTGGCGCAAATACCAGAAGGCCCACCTCTCGCAAGCCGCGGAAGAAAGTGAACTTTCAATCGGCCACCTAAAGACAGCTCCGCTTGGTACCTGCAAGTTGTGGATTATTTAACGGAAAAGCCGAGCAACAGAGCCAACTATGAAAATTGCAACGTCACTTACTTCAGTTGGACAGCGAGTGCTGATAATGTTTCCAAAAATACCCAAGCAAAGATCCAGATAGGCATCTGATCAACCTTGCTCCTTTCGAGGTCTACATGAATAACACGCTCTTGTATCTAGCAGGAACATGATTAACCTCCTCAGCCTAATTCAAGGCATAGTACGTACAAAAGCAAGAGTTGCATGAGCCGTATACAACGAGAAGGCCGGAGATATGCTGATCCAGAGACAGCTCATAAGGTACCACGCGAGTGGTCCAGGAGCCACACAGCACACTTCGAGGAAAAAGCGCCACAAAAATTTCGGAGAGTCCTGAATGTCCGATAGCTTGAGCGTGAGGGGTGTCAGGGACGGTCGCAGGTCATAGGCAATGTCGAAGATGTCCCAAGTCTTCCTCTTAACAGAAGAGAACTGGATAGTAGTGGAGGGAAGGACGGATTCTTTCTTCGGTAGAAGAGAGGTGGTCTCCATACCGAGTGGCTCAAACGATTCGGCTGGTGATAAAAGTGCTGCGGGTAGGGGGGAGGGGAGGGTTCACTGAAGACCTTTATAGTGTGACGAAGGATGTACTGAGTGACAGCAATACTAAAGGGGAGAGCTGCTGTTTCTTTGTCTCGTGGTATTTCAGGAATTGGCGCCCACCAAAGAGAATTTGATAAATTGCGGAGGGAAGAGAGATCCAGGATTACATGTCCCCGAATGGCCACGAATGACAGGTCCATCTATGTGGAGGTATCTCCGCACCTACTAGGAAAGGGTTGCATATCCATACTTGTTTGATTGTGTTGCCTCACGGTAGGTGGTTCTGTCGGACTCTGTGTGTGAGGCGATGCTGGTCGAGGATGTCGTGAGGCATTTTTCTTGACCGCCACATAGAGATAGCAAATCAAACTCTAGGTGCGACCGATAAGAAAAGGAGCATGTAGGCGAAAAGTACAAGGCCAAGTGGAGAACAAGAGGTGTTGTTATGTGTTCCATAATGTCAAGGCTTAAAGTTGTTGTCCTCAAAAACAAAGGTAATCGAATACTTCGACAAGGAGGCTTAGATCTGGTATTCATGTTTGACTCCACGACGAGTTTCGAGTCAGATTCGAAGTCTGTTTAGAACGATTCGTTCTCCAGCCAGAAGTGGTCAGATACGGCATAAGCTCAGGCACTTCTAAAGTAGGCGCTGGGTCGGAGTTGGTGAAATTTTCGGAAATTGGAATATGAGAGACGGGACAGATTATGGGGAAATCGGCGATGGTTTTGCCGTACTCAGATGCTCGAAACCCGGCTTTGATGATTCGGGATGAGTTGTGGGTCAATGGTCAAGGACCCTCAAGGTCACGGTCACGGTGCGGGTAAAGAAATTATTGAAGGACTCATCACGTGCGAAGAATACTGAAGTTTGAACAAGACATTGACAATTTGAATGTAAACATTTCCCTTCATCTTCAACTCCTCCATGGGCATCGTATCTTGATGTTCTCACTACTGTTGCTTTCCGGAACAATTGTGAAATAGACTACGTCGCAACAGCCGTCGATTTTCCAGTGCGTAAGGAGACCTTTGCTGGCACGCCGCACACATGCTGTCGTCAACTGGTAAAGGCTCGCGGAGTATAGTAGGTATAGAACAAACTCAAGTCTTCTTGCATTTTCGTGAAGGATCGACCCAACGAAAGGCTTGGAAAGGTTTGTTCACTTTTCAACCCAAACAGCCGATGTTTGGCATTGCTATAACTGGTGGCTGTAAGCTTCGATGATGAACATCGCGAGTTGCAACCCATAGTGACTGTGTTTATCCATGAAAGCTTCAGTTTCCTCGATTGCCCATGTGGCCACTTCTTCTTCTTCTTCTCTTTCGTCAGATAGAAGACCTTCGTTGACGCCACAATCCCGAAATCCAGTGTCAGTCCGGCTATACAAGGTCCTAGGCAGCAATTTCGAGGACGAAGCTACCAGAGAAGCATTGCAGACCCTGTCTGATCTGTATGTCACATCAAGGCCTTCCAAACCGACAGAAGAAGGCAGTACCGATGCTGAAGATTCAGAATATGATGATGTTGGTCAGGATAGACCCAAGCATACAACCCAGTCCACGATCTTACTTGAGCCGATTCCTGGAGAATCAGCTGCCCGTGCGCGTAGGAATCTGCGAAGAGACATGGAGAACAGACTCACGAAAGGGAGCGAGCAGTTTCTGAATGCATTGGGAGAGGTCGATCAAGTGTGTGTATTCTCTCTATCCTTCCATTGCAGGGTCTATATCTGCGTCGCGTAGAAACTGGACGAATTGCAGCAGCACATTCTTGCCATGCGTATCAGTTGCGATGACGCCGAACAACAACTCGAGCTTACAACGGAAGCAAGCAAGACTTTACTGGAGCGTGCAGGTAGCCTTCGAGAAGAGAGGTTCGTCCATAATCTACTCTAATTATATCTCAAACATTGCATCCCGTATAGGCAAGAGGTTGAAACCAAGAAGTCCATTGTAACTGCATTTTTGGCAAGATTTACACTCAATGACGAAGAAGTCGAAGCGATAATATCAAGAGAGGAACCCGTGGGACAACGATTTTTTTCAGCCATGGACAAAACCGAAAGAATTCGAGACGACTGCAGAATTTTGATGTCCGGGGAAGATGGCCCTACAAAAGCTGGGTATGGTCTCGACTGCCTCGGTCGCTTCCCTTGTTTTTAATCTTTCATCAGACTTGACATCATGACGTCCATGTCCTCGAACCTTGAACAGGGTTACGAGAAGATATTCCGGTGGTGCTCCCACGAGTTCCGTCAGATGGGAAAAGACGCGCATTTAGAAGTTAGCCCCATAATGCGAGAGGCTGTGAGGCGCCTTAGGAAGCGTCCTGAGCTCTTAACGTGCGATATTCTCATGCCGCCTATCCGTCAATTGAGCATCTTTATTCTCCTTTAGGGAAGCTCTGACATTCCTTTCGCAAACTCGCCAAGCAACTTTACTTTCATCGTTCCTCGCTGCTTTGACGCGAGGGGGGCCCTCGGGCTTACCACGTCCCATTGAGCTTCATGCCCATGATCCCATGCGATATGTTGGAGATATGCTTGCATGGGTGCATCAGGCCATGGCTGCGGAGCGGGAACTTCTTGAGGCGCTGTTTGGGCTGATGGGTGACGGCAGGATGGTCGGAAGCATAAGAGTTTTTGACGGAAGGAGTGAAGAAGAGGAATGGATCCGAGAACTGATGGATCTCTGCGTCGCAAAATTATGCGTGCCCTTGAAGGTAGGCGTCTCGAGTAAATTTCACAAACTCCATTGATCAGCTTGCTAGGTACGGGTGCAACAAACCATACGCTCTCAGGAGAGTAGTATCGTCTCTTACAAGATTGCCAACCTCCTACAATTCTACATGCTCACAATGCGTCGAACCATTGGAGAAGATGCTTTTCTTTCGAAAACTCTCCTCGAGTGAGCACTTTCTCTATCCTTTCTCTCCTGCATTAATTAATCATTGTTTCGCTTCAGAATCACCGATGTTGCCTACAACGTCTTCTACGATTCAATCTCGGCACAAGGGCGAGCCATTCTGCGTATTCCACTCGTACGATTCAACTTCATAAGTTCTTTCAGGAACCCTTGAGCTCATTTTTTCCAGGACATAAACGACCCGTCCCTCACTCCACCTCTGGCAATCCTTGATCACGTCCAAATATTAAGGGAGATCATGGCCGTCTATCAGTCGTCTTTTCTTGGAGAAGAAAATGAAAGTGAACAAGTAGCTGGCTTCCAAAAGATATTAGACATCATGATCGACCCAGCCATCGAGATGTGTACCAATGGAAGCGAGGAAAAACATCGGTTGCGGCCTAGATGGGACCAGCCGGTCTATGTTCTCAACTGCCTAAGTCATCTCGAGGTGGGTCATCTAGTCCCTATCTCTCAGGACACGTCTTACGGGGACATCAGAGCGTTTTAGAGCCCTTCTCATTCACGAATGAGAAACAGGAAGCGATCAGGTCCTTAATAGAAGAGCGTGTTTCCACATTAATTGACGAGCATGTACGTTCGATTCGCCGAGTCTCATGATCCCCTTTGCTCATATTTCGACAGTTCACAAATATCATGACCGATGCCGGTATTTATCAAGTTGCAGAAATCTGCACCCACCGAGAAACAGACGTACGCTGCTCCCTTGTCGTCCTTGTCATCACCATCTCACCCATTATGTTAGGAACCTCTTTCTCGAATCCCATTGATGCAACCGCCGGAGCTACAAGCAGCTTTACGTCGCTTTTCGGACTGGCTTTCTGGCATTGAAGTCGTTCAGTCACCTCGTCTCTCACAACTGACCGTACAGCGCCTGCGCACGCAGATAAACCATGCTGCGTTGGAGCGTATGGCTCATGCTTACCGGACGATCTGCGAGGAGGTGAAGAAACCCGAAAATAAGTATGAGGCTGCCTCGACGCTGCTGGGGAGTGAAAGGCCATTTGGTCAAGTCCACTTGCTACGTCAAATCTTCGGGCTTGGCGAGGATAGTGGTAATTGAGGACTTAAAAGAT
>JABCKG010000094.1:22128-33792 GCA_018851835.1 Hypsizygus ulmarius | reverse complement strand
GGACAGGCTCAGATGGCTATCTATATAAAGGACTAAAATTCTCACAGCCTGGGGAATTTTTGGCCCTTCCTCCAGGCTTCAGAACTTCAACCCAGAACAACTATGGTGGGACTGCAATGAGTGGCTTGAATATGTGTGTCCATTGCCTGTGGTGCATGAAATGGATCCACACTAGCTCATTCAAAACAAGCAATATGGGTACATTGCTGAACTACATGGATGGTGCTAAGTGCCAAAATTAGAATCCTCTGCATATGCTTCATGGTGTGGAAGTTTGTCATGCTCAGGACATGTGTACAGTACTGGACTAAGTATTCCCCATCATTATCAGACAAAGGCCCTCATTATCCTCACCCATCTGAGATACTTCTGGCCTTGGCTTCTCCACCTGTGGATTTCTTCATCTCTTTTATAGGCTGCCAAATTCATAAGTCATGAGTATGCCAACATGTAAGTACTGTAGGTCCTCAACAGTGTTGTAAAGGGAAAGTTCACCTTAAAGTGTATATTATTGAAGTATATACCTATAACATGCATCTTACTTGTTGTGAATATTATCACCTGGCCTCAAGGTCTCGCGTCGAACATCGCGTCAGGTCGCGTTCCAAGTCACGTTGTCGGTGGAACGATTCTCGGAGCATTGAACCAGATAAGGAAGGTGTCTGGATGCCTGTCAAGCTCGGGTATCATAAATGTCCTGGGGTGGGGGGTGGACGGGGTCCTAGGGGTTTTCGAGGACGGACTGTCAGAAATTTCTTTTCTGCACGCCTCTTGATTGCGAGCTGTGACATCTGTCACAGACCTTCATCCTCCTCCTCCTCCACGAGCTCCCAGCTGCTCCCAGAGTGAGTCCGCAAATATTATCGATGACTTGGTGGCTTGTTCCTCCAATGTTTTGACACCTTTTTTCATCACCTTTCGGTGAAATAAACGGCAGAGATGACGATCCTCCAAAGTCGAGACTGATCGTAAGGCGATCACAATGCATTATGTGGCTATGGTTCAGATGAAGCTGAAATAACGAGAGCTCTCTGTCGATGATAAATAGCAATTTGGCGATCCGGGAATTACTCTTGGTAGACAATGAAAGCAATTATGGATGACGCAGAGCTTGAAATCGTCTGGTAGGGCAAGATACGAGTACGTTCGTCAAGTCCTCTATTCTTGATTCATCTCGTACTAACACGTTTTCAAACAGTTCTACCTGCTGAGCCAAGGAGCCTGAAGGAAGAGAAAGAGAAAGAGACACGGAGCCACCCGACTCGTACGTGCACTAAGTCTGTTACCCCCGTCAGTTCTAACACCAGCGGAATTCGTGCTACAGGAAGTGTTTTCTCATCATGACTACCTCTCCTAAATCATTAGACATGATGCTGCCACGAGAAAGACGTTAACAGTTGTTCTGGCTGTATAATTCAGCTTTCTCGCGCTGGCGATCGTGCCACGTATCGAGCTTGTTAAAATACAACGACAGTATTATCTCCGGTCGCAATACAACGGAGGGAGGAGGCGGCGTATATGTACTATTGCCCCATCGTTGCATTCCCGATCCCGGAATACAAAGCACTTCGCCGCCACGACCTTTGAAGTGAGCTGGACGTTGGCGGAAGGGCGATGGGAAACTAGGGCCTGCGGTACGTTGTAAACCCCCCACGTAACGGCTGCCGAGAATAATGCGCAGATTTACCACATACTATGTCAGGACGTCAACGTACACGGTTCTATACACGGACCTTCTTTCCCTCCAACAATGTCACACTGAACAATTCTTGAGTTACAGCCCCTCGCGAGAAAGCTGTGACTAGGAATATCTCAGAAGGCAAATGGATTGAGGGGATTTTGGCACTAACTCCTTCCCTTCCCGTGACCTCCATATCTTGCTTTGCTGCTTATTTGATGAGAGAGACCGATGCGCACGACAGCCCACACAGTCAGCCACGTAACCCCGCATGGTCATGCTGTTGAAGGATTCGGTACTACTCCCACCAGGCCACGTACGCTTCGGCTGCCTGTTATATTCACTTCCAATATGCCCTACATCTTTCAAATAAAGTCCCCGACCAGCGCCCACTGCTCCAATTTTATGGACGTCCTGACGTTACTCCACGGAGGAGAGCTTGGATTCAAAGTAGCCGAACTCGGACCTACCATGGGGTGCATACATCACCGATAGTATACTGTTTTCCCCGGACAGATGAGGATGTGGCGAATTGTGGCAAAACTCGAGGCGACCGCCGAAATGAAGTTCTGTTCGCCGTCGTTTATAATTTGAGTTTTTATATGATTTCACTGAAGATGATCGATGATCATTCATGAGTATTGAATAGTAAGGCCGGGAAAAGACTGACACATACTATGACTTCGAGTTCAAATTAAAAGGGCGTCACTCGGACCTCGGTAGGTTGAACGTTGAACGCTTGCGATTGTTGAAGTGTTTGTCAAACGCCGGTCATCAAAGCAGATCCAAAGTTGTGAATCGTGTCATGTCTTCCACCACCGCATGGTTCAAGATTTCACACTGACCAGCATCGAAGCGGTTCCCTTGCCGTCACCAATCTTTGATGAACTCAACCATGCGGTCCATCAGCAGCACGTTCTGTCATAAGGGAACGTATCCACCGTGATGCCATCCAGATTCCAATCACCCTTTCGATAGGCTGCAGTCTCACCGAGGACGCAATGCAGGCTACATATCTGGCGCTTTTGTCAGTCCTACTCTTTGTACCACCTGCGTTTGGAGCGTGGTTACCGTTATTCACGTCGAAACAGTCAGAATATTTCTCTAGCTTGCTCATTTGCGATTCACGTCCCGCGTTTCACAGGGCAAACGTTTGCAACGGGCAGGTCCAGCTTTGCGACCGATCCTATGGGAACACCACGTTCCTTGGAGCTCATAATTTAGCATGAATTTTTTAGCGCGTGCATTCAGCACACTCTATACATCGAATTTTGGTCCATCGATGGTCTTTTCCAGTTGCGAGGATGCAAGAGGTTGACGTCACTGCTCAATTGAAAATCGGTGTGAGGATGCTTCAAGGACAGTCACACATGTAGATAGCTTCTTTCTTCCTCGTTGAACATAAGTCAACTACGATATTTTCTAGGAAGGATGGAAAACTTCACTTTTGCCACAGAAGTACGGAATACCACAATACCAGTTTAAGTCATCTTACGATATTATTTTAAGCTGGCGTACGTACCTGCAAAAGGTATATGTATTGTTTCTGTTCTCAGAAGCGCCTGAAACCAGGGCCTTTTCGATGGTGGAACAGTTGAGGACTATTTCAAGAAAGTCAAGACGTTCCTTGACGCCAACCCAAACGAGGTTTCAACCTTCATCTTTACGAATCCAGAAAGATCATCCCTTCCTGAAATCTGGAAGCCTGCTTTCGACAATGCAGGTGAGGAATGTCTAACCACCGTAGCATGGACTCTGGATTGACAGGATGGCTCCCATATAGGCATCACTCCTCTCGCATACGTACCTCCCTCTCGGCCCGTGAGGCGTAATGACTGGCCTAAGTTGGGACAACTGATTGATCAGGGAAAACGTGGCATCGTCTTCCTAGACGAAGGCGCAGATGGAAGCGCTGGCGGCATTGTCGATTTTATCCTCCCTCAATTTGAAATGGTATGCTCTGAATGCGAATCGTTTTACAAAACTCATCCTATCTATCGATGTTCAGATATGGGGAGATCCGTTTAGTCCCACTGATTCCACTTTTCCATGTCGTGTCGACCGATCCATGGGACCACTTTCGATTGACGAGCATCAGAACCTCATCAACCACAATTTGAATGTGAATGTCATTCCTATCGGAGATGGTGTCCTCATTAGCGACCGAGCGAATGCGCCGAAGACCAACAGCCTCAACTCGTGAGTAATATGATCCGCTACCTTGAGCCACCGCCATTCACCATGGTTCATTCAGTATCCTGGCACATGCCAACGGCTGTGCAAGCTTTGCTAGTGGCCGCGCCCCGAACTTTGTGCTTCTGGATTATGTGAATGGGGGTCAAGGGTCAGCGGCCATCGATCGTCTAAATGGATTTTGATATCACGGCGAAATGCATCGTCAAACACTGTATCGACTTCGGGTCTTATCCTGCTTTCTCCATTATACTGTTCTCTCTTGCCACGGCATAAAGTCTGGCTGATGCTTCTTCATTGCGAACAGATTGCGAACAGAAAGTGTATACATCTGTCCCGCCAGACATCTTGGTAACAACGCTATGAAGCTGCGCTCTTTTGCTATCGTTGGCTCTAAAACTGAGAAATCGGAAGAAACATCGATTTTCCTTTTCGAAAATACCTGGGGTTATGTGGTTTCGTCATCGTCCGCCATTCACGCCACTAGAGACTTTGTCTTGGCGGTGTGCGCTGAGGCTGCATGTGATCCGCCGGTTGGAGTATATTTTGAGTGTGAAAGAAATATAATCATTGCACCTTGGGGTACGAGTCTTAATCCCCTTTCGTGATTCAACGGTTCTCATTATCAATTATATTCACAGTCCATGTTCATGTGCCCGTCGTTTCTGGTTTTGGATACTTACGCCGGGCTCTTTCAATGTGCTCACTTCCCCAGCGCTGTTCCCCGATTCAATGCCCGTTTTGGGCAGGAGTGATCCTATGTTGGTAGGCTTGCTGAGTGGACTACTCTACTCTGAAATCGACATGCAAAGAACGATGGGACGTACCTGTGCTCGTGGAGTGGCCAAGATGCTCCGCTCGTGGTAGCGTTGGCTTGGACAAGGGTATCAAACTGTAAGTCTTCTGCTCATACTTGAGGTAGGTTAAAGTCCATGGTGGGGTCAGCTCCGCATTTAATTTAATGCCAAAAAATGGTAAGCGTTGTCCGAAATATGTCTGGACATTTTCTTTCTTCAACCTATCTCCTTCCCGCCAGGATCTATATCTTGATCATCTAAAGACCTTAGATTGGCCATATGCATGTGGTTCTTTTTCTCTTTTCTTGCAAATGTCCGCTTAAGTGATGCCTAACTCCGTCCTCCGCAGATTTCATCCTCAGGATTGTGTAAACCATGGGCTCATCGTCAGAACCGGGTTAGTAGATTCATTCTCAGGCATTGATTCCCTGGCTTAAAAGGCACTCTCGAAACATTCCCTTTCTCTTGACCAAATTCCCTTTCTCTTGACCAACATGAATTTATACACCTCAGCAACCCTCACAATCGTGTCTTTCTTTCTCATTAAGCGCCTTCTTGGTACTTCGAGAAGGAGGCTTCCGCTGCCCCCTGGTCCGCGTGGATGGCCAATCCTGGGCAACCTGCTGGATATGCCCCGCGAAACACCTTGGTTAACGTTCGCCAAATGGGGTCGTAAGCATGGTAATACTGCTCAACGGTTATGACCGCTAGCGATGATCTCATCTACTTGTCTTCTGCTCAGGTGAAATCTCCTCGATCACTGTTCTCGGACAGCCTGTCGTCATCCTCAACTCCGTCAAAGCAGCGACAGAGCTTCTCACTAAAAGGGGCAAAATCTACTCAAACAGACCAGAACTCTCGTCTACGGGTGAGCTCATCGGGTGGAAGAACATCCTTCCAGTCCTTCGAATCGGTGAATCATTCAAGCAATACCGCAAGATCTGGCACAAGGAGTTCGGGACGCATGCGGCTATGAAAAAATACCATGGCTTCGAGGAAAATGCAATGCGGAAGTTCTTACAAAAGGTTGCAAACTCTCCGCAAAACCTGACGTCCCATCTCAAAATGTATGTAACCTCCATCATTTTTACGTTTCCCTTTAGCTCAGTATCTCATATACAGGCACGTTGGTGCAGTGACGCTTGGCACCACCTTCGGATTTGCGGTGAACAGTCCTGATGATCCAGGTGTCACTGGCCTTGACCACGCGATGCAACAGTTTGCGATTGTCACGGCACCAAACTCCTTCCTGGTCAATTTGGTCCCTGCTCGTGAATCATTCATCTTGCCCTTTACATACTTACAATGCTAATGTCATATCGCCAGTGCGTTACATTCCTTCATGGCTTCCAGGTGGAGGACTCTTCAAGAAGAGCGCAATCTCTGTCGAAGGTGTTGACATGCTAGGTACTGCACCATATGAGGCTGCGACGAGCCAAATTGTACGTATAGCCACAATGCTCTATATAGGCGAAACAAAGCTAACGTCTCCATCTGAGGACGCCGGACTCACTAGGGACTGCCTCCTTTCAACGATTTACAGACCTGGTTTGAGCTCTGAAGAGATGCACATCATCAAATGGACGACAGCCACCATCGCTGCTGGAGGCTTCTCAACCGTAAGCTCCATAAGTTTCCATGAAACTTGGGGCGCACACTTGACTACCCACTCCATAGCGTTTATCTTTTTTCCAAGTCTTTTTCCTCCTGATGTCTCTGAATCCAGATATCCAGCGAATGGCACAGGCTGAGATCGATCAAATAGTTGGCTCGGGCAGGTTCCCGAATTTTGAGGATCGCGAGAGGCTGCCTTATGTGAATGCGCTCTGTCGAGAGATATTTCGGTTCCATGCTGTGGTGCCAACAGGTGGGTGTCCTTGTTGGGCACTTCGTGTCGGGCGTTGGATTGATTGGAAGTCGTGATTGTGTAAATTGCATAGGTCTGCCACACGTGGCTTTGGAGGACGATGTGCATGACGGGTATATGATCCCAAAGGGATCACTCATTATAGCGAATATCTGGTTGGTTAACTTCATTCTCGTGCATTTGCCTACTTGTGCGGATACTCTTCGTGTGCCTTTTCCCAGGAACATGCTCCATGACCCACAATCCTATTCCGACCCTGATACGTTCAATCCATCTCGGTTCATAGCCTCTGATGGACATTCGGCTGAGCGAGATATATATGACTTCATATTCGGGTTTGGGAGACGGTTCGTACTTTTTCACGAATCCCATTCTGACAACCTAACTGATTGACATGCATTGACTTATATCAACCATGTTACGTCGCTGCAGGGTGTGCCCAGGTATATATATGTTCCTTATTGCTGATGTACGAATAACTCACTCCTTCCAACCCATCTAAGGCCGAGTGTTGTCAGATACGTCATTATTCATCATGGTGGCCATGACACTGGCCGTGTACGACATCTCCAAATTCGTTACGGAGAACGGCATCGTCGTGGAGCCAACCTTGAAGCCGTTAACTGGATCAGTCAGGTGAGTAATTGTGAATGTACTAAGCTAACTTTCTGATACCTTGAATGCCTTAGCCAACCAACACCATTCAAGTGCTCAATTAAACCACGTTCACCGGCTGCACTAGCATTGATAATGTCGCATGCGGATTGCGAAGTCGGCAGTACCTGAGTTTTGAGTATCTTAGAGCCATATTTTGTCTTGCCCACTCCGAGTCACCGATGAAATTGATCGATAGTTCATTCCTATCTAGAGAATTCTCATACTTCAGATAAAATGAGATGCTATGCCCCTTCTACTCTCTCGTCGGTAGATATAACGCTTATCATTTGGGCTGCGCATGGCAGTAACCCAAGACTCAAACTAACCTAAATATGTTGCGGTATTCGATCCGCTTAAGCACATAGTCTCAGCTATACTTACCCGATGGAACCACACCCTTCTCTGATCCTTTAAGGTGCAATGCCAGGAGAAGCGATTCAGATCGTTAGGACAACAGATATACTAGAATCACCGCACGCTCGTGGTGGGTTCTATTTACCTGTACCTGGCTCCATTCTAGTTCATCATAACTTAAGTATCGATCTATGAGCACCGAATGAAGATTAGAAAATAGATCCATACCTTTCGCTTTCATCAGCTGGCCCACTTGATTAACATCGCCACAATCCCGAACTCCCTCAGTTTTTTCACAAATGGGTATTTGCTCAAAAGCCCCAACTTATTCATCAGCAGCTTCCAGCGGCACCAACGAGGCATATCTCATAGCACATCTATGTACAGAAATCAGAATGAAACACACCCGCTATTATACAATACAAGTAATTAATTTCAACGGATAATTATCAGCAGCCGAGTGTTGCGTGTAGCTATGTAACTCCGAAATCGCTGCTCGTCGCGTGCTATCTGTGCTATGCCTTTTGTCTGTACACCAGCTACATTGATTGTCGTGCAATACCTATGGTCCATGATTAGTAAATCCGCAAATCGTGAGACCAAGCATAAACGACTTGCCTAGGCTCTCCCCACCATACTGGCCCAAAGAGGCACTAAACCCATAAATAAACTAACATCAAGCCCCATTCGGAGAAAATGTTTCGAGGAGCCCACCCAGAGCCCCAAGCACCGGCTCACCGTCACACCTCTTCGGATGAGGCTGGAGTCCAGAACGTAGATATGAGTGCAGCCAAGGGAAATGTATCCAAATAGAAGAACATACGCAGGATGGTAATCCGTGTCGATGGATTCGTCCCGTCCTGGTTGGTTTGCTTCAGTGAAAAGGGATGAAACATGATGACGACCTCATGACCCCAGCCCTGAGTCGAACAAGCACCTCCAGTAGCTGATAACCATCGGATAATCCATCGCGAGCCATCGCGCCGACCTGCTCTCCATTAAGTACACCACTGATTTGATGTGGCCTCTCCAGAAACCAGAGCGAGGACCGCTTTGAATGAAGAGGTTTGAGTTGGTCATCGAGGCCATGAATGCGAAGGAATGGAGCTCGCCTTCTCACAAAGACACGATGGGCATGCGTGAAGATAAATTTTGCTGAATGGCACATGACGAGGCAAAAGGAATGGTTTGGCAATTTCAGATCCATGCCCTGGGTCGAAGAGGGATCCCAGACCATAGGCTTAGTTGTTCTGCTAAAATTCAAGTGTCGGCGTGCTTCGCGATATACCGCCGCCGGGTACACTTGTTTCAGTACATGGCTAGTTACGCGGGGAGATCATGCGTACTTATGAGGACGAAGTTTTCCCGAGTCTCACAGCCTTAATCAGGAAAGCAGAGAATTACTGCGCATGCAAGCATTCTCGACAGACAGGTTCAGCATGCGGAAGAAAGGCTTTTTCGGAGGACAATGTGAAGCCCACCCCAATAGGTATATGAAGGAAAAAAAAAATGTGAAGCCCAATGATTCGACTGCGGAGCGAGCTGAAAGCTACAAGGGGAAGGCGCAAAGGATAGACCAAGCATGTCATAGTGACCTGTAGCTAGGTCGAACAGGGTCCATACTCCCGGTGAGATGTGGAAGAAAAGACAGCCAATTACGGGTGCTTGTCTCGTACACCAGCAGGTCTTTGAGGAGACAGAATGAGGTCGGGTCCATGTAGAGACAAGAACCGATAGTAGGTATTTGATCAAGGATGTCACCGAGCAGCAAGCGCTATGAAGAGAATGCGTGAAGAAACATGTCAAGTGTCCGTGAAATGCCAGGCATGATCAGCCTAAATTTGGCCCACAATATCTATTTTTAAAATGCATATAAGTACCCACTTGTCAAATAGGGCATCAATCCTTCTTCTCTCACCCCCCCACCCTCCATGCCTCCCATCTCATGTTCGGAAAGTTAGATCGGTCCAGCCTGTTATGGTGTAATCGTAGACGTTGCGCAGCGGAAGAACGAGCAATTAGAGGTGAACCAGGCACCATCAGACCAGATTTGAACCATTCAACCAACTTCAACACGGGACAAACAAACCCGATAGAACACTGAACTCACCACTATCCCATCCACGATGCCCAGTAGCATAGCCTTATCACGACGACAAACAGACACAAGATGGACAGGGTTCGAGGCATCCAGGATCCATCATGTCTTGGGCATTCCCGAGCTGCTCGACATGATCTTGCGGTTTCTCGACCATGCATCCAACGCATCGAACGCGCGAGTGTGCAAGCAGTGGTCCGAAATGGCACTCGATATCCTGTGGCGTGACGTGAACGATCTACACCGCCTATTTGGGCTGCTGGCCCCATTGCAGAGGACGAATGGTGACGAATATGTGAGTCTCGAACAACAATCTCAGGGGACTAGTAACTAAACTTCGGCGCAGACATTTGTTCGTGTCCCCGAATCCAACGACTGGAAACGGTTCGACCACTACCGCCGGCGCGTCCGATCTCTTTCTTACAACGCCTCCGAGTCACGACACCCTCTCCATTCAAGCGTCTTTGACGACATCGCGCGGACACGCACGACCCTCGACATTCTCCCCAACATGCGTTCACTCACATGGCACGCACCTCTCCCACTCTCCGTGATGTTCATGCACACCACTCTCAAAACCTTCGCCGTTCGCCTGCCGTCTGAGGTCCGGGACAACAGTCCCGCCCCTTTCTTCCACGACATCGCCGCCCGCATGCCAGGCCTCACACACCTCGACCTCCGGCTCAAATTTCCCATGCGACACATCGAGTCGGATGTTTCTGCCCTCCTTTCGGGCCTCCAGAAGCTCCAGAAACTCACGCTTCCGCGGTACGCCTTTACTACAGAATTGGCAGAAGAGGCTGCCCGACTGCCGCACCTCGAGTGTGTCGAGTTCCAGTACCATTCGGAGCAGGGCATCTGTGACCCGGACGACACGCTCGTCTTTGCTCCGGCACTCGAAGACGGGGCATTCCCGGTGCTTGCAGACCTCTCCACGACAATCACCTTCAATGAGACGACCCGCTTCCTCGACTCTCCCTACGCGCCCATCAACCTCACAGCACTCTACATCGACTCGCCGCTCATCGAGCTCCCTTGCGAGATGCAGGTCCTCACCACACTCCTCGCAGCACAGTGTCACCTCCTGAAATCTCTCGCGCTTATCTCCGCCGTCGACGCACGCACACGGCCCACCTCCCCTCCGCCAAAGGACGTGTGTGTGACCATGGAGGTGCTGCGCCCGCTCCTCCGCTGTCCAAACTTGACGTCGCTCGAGATCGTGCACCACTACCCCGTCGACATGGGTATGGCGGATGTCGAGGAGCTGGCCAAGGCGTGGCCCGCGCTGGAGGTGCTGCTGCTGGGGAACGAGCCGGCGTACATTGATCACCCGAATTTGACGCTGGGTGCGCTGGTGCCTTTTGCGCGGTGGTGTCCGCGGTTGAGGCATTTGGGAATGTTTGTGAGGGCGGATGCGAAGGCTTTGGCGGAGGTGGAGAGGTTCCCACCGCCGTTTGTGAATCTCCGGAGACTGTCACTTGGGGTATCGCCGTTCCCGTTCCCGTGGATCGCGCCTTCTCCCCATTCTCCGTCCCATCAATCTGAAAATGGCACCGCAAATGCAACTGAAAATGAAAATGAAAATGAAAACCTTCAAATGGAACCGTACGACGCGCTCTTGACATCTATGACCACTGCAGCAGGGCCCCCTGCGCTCTTCCTATCTCGGCTTCTCCCCGCATCGTGTGCCATCGACGCGGGCGTGACGTGGGATGAGGAACTGCCCACGGATGCGGTGGTCGCGAGGGCGGTGACGGCGAGATGCGAGGGGTGGGCAATAGTCGACGAGCTGGTGCCGTTTTTCGTTGAGGCTCGGGGGGAAGAGAGGGCTGGAAAGGAGCAAAGTGGTGGTGGTGGTGGTGTAAACCAGAATGGGGAAGGAGGCAAAGGAATGGCGGCGAGGGAGAGGAGGCAGAGGAGGCAGAGGGATGGGTGTGTTGTTTGTTAGTCTGGCAAAGGGGACTGATTTATCATTATGTGTATCTGTGATGTGCTTTTGTCGTTGTTTTGGTTATGTGCT
>JABCKG010000094.1:0-11909 GCA_018851835.1 Hypsizygus ulmarius | reverse complement strand
AAGCCTGCAAATTTCAGCTAGCAAAGAGTTGTGCATCTGTCAACTTCAACTTATGAAAATCGACGCTCGAGTCGGAACGGCCACGGCCCGCAGAGTCCGGCCGAGGTCGGTCCGTCGGACCGGGAGCGTGACATCAAGATTTGAATACACATTGCACCAGATTTTGCCCTTCGCCATCACATGCTGAGCGTCGTTCAACATTGTCCTGCGTCACTGAGACCTCCGAGTCCTGCTCCATTCACTTTTCAACAAGTTTTCCAACTCAGTCAGATATACATAACTCATAATGTAAGAATTTGGGGTAAGTAAAGCATCGTTAAGATGTCGTTCCGAACTATAATTCAGGGTCTCGCCACGCCTCCGATTCCTCCCTTCCTTGAGCCACCCCCTTCATCTCAACGTTCACGGCATCCGACTTGTCTCTTTCAATACACCTCTTTACTGCTTTTTGCGCCGAAAGCTGAACAGCGATGGGAACATACTGGAGGGTTCTTAACATCGACAAACGCGAGGTACTCGAATGCTGGGGGAAGATAGAAGAATGGATACCCACGTTTGTGGATGCCATTATTCCACATCTCACCATCCCACCTACACCAATAGAAACCAAGCGAACATGGGAATACGGCGGGGAACATCACACCTACTGGGTTGACCTTCCCTACCAAGGGAGCTGGGCCGGCGACCGCGTCATCTGCCTTGGGGACTACGGTCGCTTTTACCCGTCTGGGATATTGACCGAAAAAGAACTGAAGGAACTGAAGGAGATGGAAATGTCTTTGTACGAGCTGGCGAATGAGGAGTATAAGGAGGTGCATGATTCTCATATCGAGAAGCACAGAGAGGTATGCCTCCGCAATCTCTCCACACGCGAGTTCGTTTGTTTGGAAAGCGTTTCGAAATACATCGCAACCAACTACGAAGGCAGAATTGGAATGTATGATATCCTTGGGCTTGCGGTGTTTTGCCGTATAGCTTACGGTGCAGGGGATGACGAGGTCGATGGCATTGAGTGGGGAAAGTGGGCTGGCGACAGATTCGACATTCGGCCGAGGAATAATATCGACGTTGAGCTGGCGAGGGAGGAAGGGTGGATAGATGTGAGTGTTGAGATCGCGCTCGAGGTCATTGCGATGCAGAAGCTGTCGTACATGGCTGAACTTATATCTAGTGAGATCGAGCCGATGTATGGTCGTTATCTGTGGTAGCCTTCCCGGTGCAATGCAGATTGACACAGTAGTGCCAGGCATCACAGCATCTCTACTCTTGCATCGTGAGCGACTGTATTCTTGGTAAGACTTGTTCATGACCTCCAGCTCATCTCAAGTTAGCGATGCGCTTCGCAAAGACACTTAAAAAGGCTCAATAACAAGCTGCTGCTAGCTGCTGTTAGTCCTGTCGTACTATGGTGAGTTTCACATGAGAGTTTTCTTTTTTCGCTCCAGTTTTAATAGCATGATTCCAAGGAGGTTGTTTGTTCTATCGCTGAGCTCTAAATCTCGCCTTCCACATCGGGACAAACCAGCATATGATGCCGTGACGCGATCAACCTTTATGTACAACAAGCAAGTTGCAGACCGCAAGTTTCCAGTCTATCATCCGCATCTCGTCATGCTCATTCTGGCTCATAGTCTCTGTCCACTGTCAGAGGGCGTGGTCGGTACTTGCAAGGCAATTGAATTTAGAACAGCGAATCCCGACCGCAGCCACTTTTTCAAATCCATTGCTTCAGAGTACACACACTTTGTATCATTTCTGTCTCGACTTCGGCCAGCTCGGCCCCTTCGAAGTCGCCCACACCAGCTCGTACTCAAGCACAGCCCCGGATCCAATTGATGAAAGCTGTCGTGAGTTGTACACTCTTTACACTTTGCTACCCTGACGTGATGCTCTCCTGCTTCACACATTACAGGAAAAATCTCAACGATGTCTTAATCAATCAAGGCCTCCATGCTGAGATACGAGGCGTCCCAAAAGGATTGCGAATTAATGTACTTTGTTTGCTACGATATGCCGTACGTTCCAGTTCATGCCCTCATATTTGGAATGACTGAAATTATTCATGTAGATGTGAACCAAGACAGTAAACAATACGCGCATTGCAATGTGTACACTCTTCGCAGAAAGGCACTGGTATGGAAGGCGCTGCAAAGTGAATGCTTCGATGCTCAGGGATATCGCACCCGATATATCCGTAAGCGCTGAGCAGTGAGGTAATAACGCCATGTTGCACTAGCAATGCACAACGGGGATTGAGGGTTGCGAGGTCATACACATGCTGACTTCTCTGTTCATCTAACTTATCGATTTGTAGAATATTTAGAATATTAACACGTACTGTATGATAACTTGATGATAACCTTGAAGAAAAGGTTTTGTGGCGTCTTCGCAAAGGTTGTGAAAAAGATGGCAAATTCGGAATATTATCGTGAATCGCAATCAGTGAGCGAGTGAACGAGGTCAAGTACTCAACGCTGGCCAAAATGGCAACAATGTAGAGTACAAGAGTGGAAGTGCGGAACCAAAGCCAGGGCACGAAGGCTGATACGAGCTCGAAAGCCTAGAAACGGATGTCTCGACTTCAATGGTACACAACATACTACTTACATAGGCGCCCGGTACTGTTCAGAAACGTCGGTGATAGATGTGTGAAAGCAGTTTATGTTGAAAATCAGGGAGCTTTATCGTGCATGTCCAGAAAGTTAGGTCGCTGGATCGATTATTTACTTGGCTCTGAACATGCTTAGCCAGGAGCCTTGTCCGCCGAGGACTCGATGTGGAAGCCCAATTTTGAGCGCCGAGCTCCAACTCCAGCATCCTTTATGAACCAAGGGCGAAGTGCAGCCGAAGTCGAAATACTTGAAGGGGAAGGTTTGACAGAAGAAATTGAAACTTGGCGCTCGTCTTAAACGTTTCTTGAACCCCGCAGCTCAGCTCAGCTGTTTGACATGAGCAACCGTCAAACCTTGGACAGTTTTGAAGATTGTTTGAAGATTGCGGAATGCTTGAAGTGGAGCATCACTCGTTTGCCAATCATCAATATCGTCAAGGAGCTGGATGTAGTTTCGCCACTAGTCGCCCTCTAGGAATGCAGGAAATATCGCGCACTAGAATGATACGATTATTGGGAGTTAAAACTTTAAATTTGAAGGTAGTTGCGTGGAGACTGCTATACATCCATAGTTGAAGGAAGTTTAAAGTAAGGAAAGCTCGGCATCCCGAAGGCATCTCGGCATCAGACATAACATGATCGCCGTAGCCAAAATCTTGGAAACCCAGCGTTCTCCGCAGCACCGCAGCATACTTACATACCAAGCCGGTTTGTAACTTTCTTGTCTCGTGATAAGCCGCATTCTCATATGTTTACACTGACAGTCTTTTAAATGTGGAAGAAATTGCCATTTAGCAGGCCTCATATCGTGGTTTTCATTGCAGTAAGAATCACCTTCATTCATTGGCGTTCTGGCCATCCACATTTAAGCATTGCTGACACCAAGTAACCGAGCTTGTGGTCGTGATGTCAAACTTCAAGCATCATCATTTGCCAAGGGTCTCAAAAATTTAACCTCGGGGCAACGCCCATCCCACGGTGTGGGTTCACAGAGCGCCATAAATCGACCCATACATTGGTCACTGCATCCAAGAATCCCCCCCATTCTTCTCCGCTGCTGATGCTGTTCTCCCTTCCTCTCTCGTTCTTCCTCACAGGGGTGTTGGTGCTGTTGCCACAGATTGCAAGCGCTGGGGAGCCGCTCAACGTGTCGTTCCCTGAACAACCGCCTGCAAATGCACACAATGTCGTGGACGACAATTACCTTGGTATCTCATGGGAACTCAGCTCTTTCGATACACTATGTACGGAATCTATTTACCTCCGAGTCTGGAAACCAGTGTTCTAACTGTCATTCAATGCAGGGGGGAAAACCGTGAACACGATACCTCACGCGATGCAAAACTACTTGCACAACATAGCTGTGCGAATATCCAAACCGCTCCGGATTCGGATTGGAGGTAATGGGATGGACGGGTAAGTATTGAATTTGCTGCGACTCTCTTTGAAGAGACCTCACGCGCTCTGATACTTTTAGGTCGACTTACGTCCCCAAGTTGTCTACGTTTCTTGAACACTTAGATCCCGATGCCTATTTCAACGACATACCCGTCAACTTCGGTCCAATTATGTTCGACGTCATGAATGCAATGTCCGACAAGGTTGGACCTATGCAGTTTACCATTGGCTTAAGCATGAGGAATCCGCATGATACTTCAAATGTTGTTACATTGGCAGTGGAAGCGGAGAAAAAGTTCGGCGACCGATTGGACTCTTTCTTGCTCGGGAATGTAGGTATATATTCTTCTCTACTCGTAATATTTAATAACGAATTATCATGCATAGGAACCTGATCTTTACGCTGGCCATGGAGAGCGAGACGAATATGACATTCCGACATACGTTTGTCTTTTTTTTTTCTGGTTCAGTTCATTTTCCATCTCATGGATGTTCAGGTCACTGAAATCGGAACAACTATTGACCACTTGCGAGATGCTGGCGTTCTTGAAAAAACAGTTATTGGTGGTCCCACCATTTGCTGTGGATGGTATGCTGTGGTGCATGTTTGTCGTATACAATCGTTAATTTGCCATGCTCAGGAACTTGTCGACCATCCTCGATGCAGGACTCGACCAATATCCGTACAAATACTACACGTGAGTGTGCTAAATTTGGGACAGATATGCGGATCTTACTAGGCATGTGCAGCGTGCAACGTTACCCTCAGCACAATTGTGGTGGTCCTACGGAGAAGAACACAAACATCTCATACTTTCTTGACCACACGAACAGTTCGTGATCATCCACATCCTTCAACCCTGTCACTAAGCACCTCACAGTCGACACTTATCTAAACTGGCAACAAGAAGGAATGGCGATAGCTCAAGCCAAGAACGTTCCCGTCCTTCTTACCGAATACAACACTGTCGCCTGCGGCGGGTCCAACATCTCCTCCACCGTGTGTTCCGTTCATCCACTCACAGGACCCCGTAACTAATGTCCCATCCCCACCCTAGTTCGCAGCAGCCCTCTGGGCAGTTGATGTCGGTCTCAAAGCCGCCAGCGTCAACTACACCGCTGTATACCTTCACACACGTGAACACGATATCACCTACAACCTTTTCGACCCGCCTACCCCTGAAACTTCCACTGAAACGGGGTGGATCACCGGCTCAACCTACTACGCCGCGCTCTTTCTTTCGGAAGTGACCGACCCCACGGGTAGCCTCATCGTTGACCTCAACCTCAACAACTCGAACACGTATGCGGGGGGTACCGTTGCCGCTTACGGTGTGTACGACAACGGTGGCGCTACACGCGGGAAGCTCGCTCTTCTCAATTTTGCCGACGACGGAGGTGTGCCGCAGGTGTATCGTGTGCCAGCGGGCATATCAGACACTTTGAAGATAAGACTGTTGATTGCGCCGGAAGTAGTGGAGAGGAAGAATATATCGTGGGCTGGACAGACCGTGGGGGATAACGGGGACCTGCAAGGGGATCAGGAACTGATTGAGTTGGAGTGTGCGGAGGGGTGTGAGATTGAGGTGCCCGGACCTGGAGCCGCACTTGTGTTTTTGGGTGACTCACAACTCTTTACGGGGAATTCGACCATTGCCGGTGTGGGTGGTTACCTTTCTGGGGCGACGCTGGCGAACCCTGCGTGGACCTTCCTCATCGCATCAGTGCTTGGGGCTTTGCTGGTTTTGCTGCAATGATAGGAACAATTGATCTTTATACCTATCTTTTTATTACCTACCTTGGCATTTTCATACCACATCACATTCTTTATCGTTAACATTCTTTTGCGGACCAAATAGATTGCACAGGCTCACTATCAATGCTATCGTTACTACGAACTAATCATAATATTATATACCCAAAGAAAAGGCCAACAGTGCATTGAAACAGCATCGTCACACCGAGAAATACAACTTCCCCAAATGAATGAATGAAATGCCCAAAATGCACTCACGTCCTCTCCTTCTCTGTTTCACCCCCAACAGCCGTCCATTCCTGATCAGCCTCCATGCCCGTCTCTTCCCCCTTCTCTTCCCCTTCTACCGACTTCTTCCGATGCCCAACAACGCCCACGCCGCGGAAGAACACGATGGCCAGGAGCGTAGCTGCAGTATGCATTATGGAGAATCAGATTATGAACCGTTAAAGTTAGGAACATCAGACGCACCCAAGATACCAAACGCGAACGAGCCCCATTGCGCCGCCTTGTAGCTCTCCAACGTCGGCGCTGGATGTGGGTCTTCTTGTGTGGCTTTTCGCGACGTGATCCGGTTAAATATTACTGTAGTCACTGTTACGCCTACCGAGGTCCCAAGCTACGGTTCAAAGAAAAGGTCAGTATCGGGATCCATGAAAACAAAAGCCAAACCTACACCCACCTGCGTCATAGTTTGGAACAATGCTCCAGCCAAGCTCTGCTCATTCGGTTCTGCCACCTTCGCAATGAACAGAGTGCCTGCTGCGAAGACAAAATCCGCGCCGATGACGGAGACAACTGCGGCGGGGAAACCGAACGCCCAATACGGAGAGGCGGGGCGGATGAGCGCGAAGAGAAGGCAAGCAAGCGATGAGCCAAGGGTGCCTGTTACTGTTGGGTTATTCAGCGGATGCGTGAGAAGAAGGGAAATGAAGGTAAGTAGGATGAGGGTGATGGGAGTGGGATGGTTCAGAGGGGAACAACAGAGAGAGTACAAAGGGGATGTGGAAGGGATGTAGGAAGGGAGAAATGAAAGACACACCGACTAGGTAGAGAACGGGAATGTATCCAACAACGACCGCAACGACGATGTTGCAAATGATGCCGGATATGAACATGGGCAGCAGGCGCACGACAGTGCGCAGCGGGGAGTACCCGATGTAGTTCTGGTAGTACAGCTGTTTCGCAGGAGAAGGATGTCAGCGATGTCTTCAACGGCCGCATATTCCGGTAAGGAACGGTGAGTAAATTGAAGGCCAGAATTGCAGAAAAAAAAAGAGGAATACGAAATGCAATGCGAAGCAGGGAATTTGTGAGGAAAATATTGAAAGCAAGGTAAAGAGTCAAGGAAGAAAAACAAAGTATATGACAGAAATAACATACCTGTGCCCAGAATCCCCACGAAAGGAAAGCGCAAAACGTCAAGAACGCAATGGCCATCATCACTGCAAGCCGACCATTCGCACGACGCCACAATGAGATCTTCATCAGTGGGGGGGGTGTCATCCATGACCACGGGTCATTTGCTTTATTTGGAGGGTCCGACATTTGCTCGTTATGAGAGCTGCTCTGGTTATCGGAGGTCTTGTTGTCGGACAACTGATCACGGGCTTCAGATTTGGAGGTAGAAGATATCGTAGAGTTGGTACAGGTGGAAGAAGAGGCGGAAGAAGTGGAAGAAGGTGACGCCGCCAAAGCGACCTTTTCAAGGTAGGACTGCCAGAAGAGGAATACCACGATGAGGAACACGCCGACGATTAGCAGGGCGATAATATCTGCACCATGCAACGTATGCATCAGCTTTCTTACCTCGTACAACGGCATAAATGAGATGCCAATACAGCAAGGAAACACTTACAAGGCGTTTTCCATCCCTGTGGCGCGATCTCGCCCTGTCCCAAAACGAACACAATCAACACCAGGCCGGCAGTGACGAGCAACGCGCCAAGCCAATCAACACGACGGTCGAGCTCCGTAGAGGGGAGGTCCGCGTCGAAGGAAGTGAGGCCGCCGATGAGGCAGAGCACCGTGAGGGCTGTCTCGAGGTAGAATGGGGAGCGCCATGTTTTTCTGGTGGAAGATTTATAGAGAGAAAGAGGAACAGCAATAGGTGGAGACTGCGTGAATAAGATAGGGCTAAGATGAGAGAATAAAACATACTCAGTGACTTGGGTGAGGACGCCGCCCAGAGCCATGCCAAACACGGCGCCAATGGGTGCGCCTGCTGCGAATGTGGAGAACGCGATCGAGCGCGCTCTGGAGGGTGGGAACGCGTGCGCTAGGATACCGAGCTACGAAAACCAAGTTTAGCCAAGCATAATGAGAAGAAAGAAATGTGCGTGACATACGGATGCGGGGATGGTGGCAGCAGCACCGATTCCCTGGAAGCCACGCAAGATGTCGAGCGTCACCGAATCTGAGAAGTGGAAGAATGGTTAAGGTAACTCATTTAGTCCAGAGGTGAATGTACCGTTTGCAAATGCACATCCAAGCGTGAACGCCGCTAGGGTCAAGGAGCCTAATATGAATGTCTTCTTACGACCATGGAGGTCAGCAAGGCGGCCAAATACAAGAAGAAGACATCCCTGCAATGAAAAGAAAGTAGTCAGGGACGGGGTAGGGTTGAATTTAGGATGACGCACTGAGCTGAGAGGGTAAGCAGAGACCAGCCACTCCAACTGTATTTCGTTGATATTGAATTCGCGCCCTATTGTCGAGAGCGAAATAGCCACAGCCGTATTATTCGCGCTCTACATAGGTAAAACAATGTTCACTAAGTCGCTCGACGAAATCGCAAGACCCGCAAACACGCACATTCACTATCATCGCAAAAGTGCATGTCAACACCAGCACGACTGACTTGAACATGCTCCTCTTCGGCGGTACAATAGTAGCAGCATTGTCAGCCTCAGCCAACTTGACGTTCTTCCGCCGCTTCTCGTCTTGGCTCGCGATATTCGTGGTCGACATGGATTATCGTATCACGACAAGAAAAGGGGGAATAAAGAGGAGAAGGGCATCTCCGATGTTCGATGTCATAGGTCAAGTACATATGCCAGGCAAAAAGCGAATTGCTAATCATTGGTAGGCACACGCTCAATCAAAGCCGACGCCTCGGAGGCATTTTTTGATCCCGCCCACAACACGTCCAGATACGCCCAGATCCGGAGCAGATTCCGAGCATCAGATATAAGATCAACTCGACTTCTACTAATTCTCTCTTCGAGACTTTTTGTCTACGCAGTGACGATCTACACTTAGATAAACGATTCCCAAGAACAAGAGAAGATGATCATCGTCACCGCACTTCCTTCATTCCTCCACCACCACGCCTTCTCGAAATCTTATATATAAGTCAGCAATTGAGTTTCAGGATCATAATCAGTGCGATGTTACGGCCCCAAGAGGCTCATACCCATCTAACCACGATGAGCATGTCCTGTCATCGCGCATTCCTTTCTTTTCATCGCGGGGCGATCGTGCATATAACAGGTAGCCAAGAAGCAGTGTTTAGAACGATGAAAGCACTTCGCGAACGTCGGATGACTTCAGCTAAACTTCAGCTGTGACAGGTGTAGGAACTCGGCAACTTGCAATTATAAACTACACGCTACGCAGCATACCGAGAGCACCCAAGTATGTGCTGTTCCATATCCCAGGTACACGCCGCCGTAACTGCATATGGTGTATCCACAAATGAATCAATCGCCGACGATAGTTATCAACAATCCCTCTCTTCAGACTCCAAAGTAATTATCATTCAAGCACGCGGTGTCGAGGATTTTTGAGGGCGCAGAAGGATAAATCATAGGGAGACTCGCGCTTCCAAGCCTCCTTCCTGGTTTGAGCGTGCATGCGACAAAAGGGAATATAAAACCTGGAAAGTTTATTTGAATGTTCCAGACAGTTCACTGATGGAGACGTCAGGCAAAGAAGCCTACAGTATACGGACTTTGCTTCATACCTCCGGTCAATGATGAGCGCTGAGCCCACAGGGCCCACACACCTCAGCCTTCCGCCATGAATGAATAAACCAGAGACGAAGGACTGGCGGTCGTACGAGAGATATGGTACGTGTTTCGTGTACACCCTACTCTGATATTCTATGCTGCGCAATCGTCTATTAGAAAGCGATATGACTTCGACTCTCGGAAAGGCGGAACAGCATAATACACTTATGCATCTCATCCAGAGGTCTGGTTATGCGAACAAGGGAAGGCAATTGTGCGACTAGGGACACAGGCTCCCTGGACACAAGTCGGACTCTCCCCTCGAACCACGTAGCAGATCGAAGAGGCAGACAGGATGCCTCAATAAAGGCCTAGTTACAGCCTGTGTTGGACACGTGGAAGAAAAACAAGGTGCGTCGCATATTCCGAGCCCGCACGCTGCGGAGGTTATATTGAGCTTCAAGGTATCGCATCCAGCACTGGACACTGCGAACTGGGTATCCGACCCGGACTTCTCATAAGTAGTAAGTATGAAGATGATTGTTGAAAAAGAAGTAGACAATCAACCAAAGGACATACCCGACTGACTCGTTTTGCAGTTGCAGGTGCTTCTTCGGTAGAGAAGTGCGGACCAGGTCCCGACCCAGATGCTTCGTGTGGCATTTATTGGGAGTCAAGGCCGACGTATCACGGACTGCTTAGTCGAACGAGCGGATGAAGGAAGGAAAAACCCCAGTGAGAATGGTGAGTAGAAAGAGTAATGAAGGTTTCAAGAAAGAAGACGAAGAAGTCTCGGAAAGAGGTAATAGGAAACCCGCATCCTCAGCACGAATCGTCCACCTTCAAGTTCACGCTTCAGCGAGCGCGTTGCACTGGTAGAAGATGGGCCAGAAACAAACCAGCCGGGCAAATGGATGGACCAAAAGCGAAATGATAATGATAAAGAAGGAAGCAAAGACAGGCTGTATACTGGCATATCTTGCGAAGGGAGGACCCCAGGTACCGATTGCGGGGCAGCATCATGATCGGCGAAAATTGGAAGCGAGAAGGCAAAGCCCAACAGAAGAGGTGGTTTCAGAGATCCTCTTAAGCGCGGCTTGCCTATGCTTGCTACACACTAGAATAGTGAAAGCGTCGATGACGAGGGTGGTGAGATTCCTCGCATCAATAGTTCAACACCAATGCCAAATGCGCGGAAGGTCTTGCTGTTGAGATGGGAAGAAGCCGGCGAGGTAGGCTTGAAGTCTGAATACATGTCATGAGTGGAGGTTGTATTGGCATTGAAACGTGCATGCAATAAGATGACTGTAACAAAGATGTGTGCGGGGTTAATGTTGTGAGAGCTCGAGACAGCAGAGCAATGAATGGACGAGGTGAAGTATATTAGTGTGGCAGGACACAATTAGTGTGGTGTTGTTGCAAAAGGTGTGCGAGTAGTGGCAAGTCTTAAGAACTGGCCAAATTTTGGTCGAACAAAGCAGACATATAGACGTCTACTCCTGGATCTTGGCCAGAATCTCGCTGTCCCTGAACAGGTAGTATTCCTACATCCAGGTCAGCTTCAATAACATATGTAAAATCAATACGCCAAAAAGACGCACCTCCTCCCCAACCTTGATGGAGTTTCCACCCCAGCCAGGCAGCAGCACGCGGTCGCCTGCCTTCACCTGCGTCGGTACAACCTTGCCGTCCTTATTTGGGGCACCGGGTCCCACCGCAATCACGGTCGCCTCCGGGAGGGGGTTCGTCGTGGCGGACGCGGGCAAGAAGATGCCTGTAGCGGTTTTCTGGTGAAAAGAAGGTATATCAGAGGGCGCAGCTAGAGACAAGAGAAGAATAGAAAGAAAGGTAGAAAAAAACGCACTGTCTCGGGCTTGAAACGCTGGACTAGGACACGATCCAGCAGGGGAACGAGGGCCTTGATGGACTTGAACGTCGCTTGGGCGGCCTATAACGTCGAGCGGTCAGTGCTTTACTTGGTTTTATGATTTAAAGGTCGTCCATACCATTGCTGAGAAGACTGTGGACGACGACGGTGACAGTGACGGGGTGGAAAAGAAAAAGCTTCGTGTAGAAGGTTCGCGTAGAAGGTTCCCGAAACCAGAAAACTATTTATTTGTTTGGATCTGAGGAATTTTCGCAGCACGTGAGCACGGTTTTTCCTGGATTTTGGACTTGTTTTGGAGTCTGGACA
>JABCKG010000093.1:0-34071 GCA_018851835.1 Hypsizygus ulmarius | reverse complement strand
ACGGGGTCTCTAGCAATGCCGACTTATGTAAACGTCGGCATCCATGGAAAACGAGCTGATCAGTCTCGCTTTCCATATGTCGTGAGAAGTCTTTGTTGAACAAATTATATCTTTAGTCCTGCATTATTGATCAGCTGGGTCAAATGGGTAATTTGGAGTGCGTATGCAACAAAAATGTGGCTCGCTGAAAACGTGCAGATCCTGAGCATAGGATAACTAAAATCAGTAGCAGATTTACTCTGCGTGATTTCTGCCAAGCTTTGACAAGCACTTGTTGAACGACTGGAAATAAATGCCGTTGAAATGAAAGGGGGACTGCTGAACCATTATGGAAAAAGAATTCCCATTCACCTTGCAACCACCACCTTGACGTAGGCCCAGCGATGATGTCGAGATCAGTCTTGACAAAGACTGTTGTTTGAAATAGTCGCCATTATATCCTGGAAGGACAACACAGAAACCGTCCCTGTGAGACGAGTGAGGGCGCATCGAGAGATTCGGTGGAGTGCCGAGCACTTGGTTTGTCAATTACCACTAGCAGATGGGAAAGATGGTCAAAAAATGGTTCAAAGAGGTAGAACTTCCCAAGATTCTTTCTTCCAACCACATCTGGTTGGCGGTGAAGTTTCGGAAGCATGACAAACGGTTTTGTACGTTGTACATTTCAGGAAGAAAGCCTGTTACAAGTAATCCTCGCCGAGGTGACACGTACGTTGATGCTTGCAAATGAGATTTGTCTGATGCGTGGAACTGTCGACTGGGTATAAGTAGATTATCGCCTCGGAGTTCACAAAGGTCATGATGTTCCCTGATAGATAGGATCTATGAATAAAGGAATCAAGTAAAACCCGCAAAAAGGTGACGTATGATGAAATTTGCGCATCGCGTTCAAAAGCAAATCCTGCATGACGTGAGGTACTCTCCTCCACTCGACACGGCAACCCATTTTCATCAGATGACATCCGTCGTCATGTGTGTTTATGGCGAGTGCCTGGTGATCGAGTTGAAGCAGCATCCTGCGATAACCTGACTGAACATGACAATGCGTAAGTGAGGCCAAGCATACAGGCAGGAAAGCCCACAACGATAGAACATAGGAGGGTGCATTCGTGGTAGAATTTGATCAGAAGCTGTTGCGACTGCATACGAGCTAAGATGATGGGCCTGGGACGGGGTTTGACAGGGAAACGATTAAGAGCAGGTGGACAGTATTGTGCAAAGTAACTCGGCGAAATTAAGCTCTGACAGAAATGTATCCTTGGTGCTTATGATGCTGAAGCGCTAAAATATTGTGTTTCAGCTGTGCTCATGGAAGCAAGGACCCGCCTGGAGCATTCTCAGGGCAGCTCGACGCTGCGGATAATACAATCCAGATGGTCCCTCCCGTTTGTAGTCAACTCGGCAAGTGTCAGAGCGACACTCGGTTCATGACTACGAAGCTCTTTAGCAAGAATGCCAATGAATAATTATCCCATTCACCTGCTTCAACAGAACTGTCGCATCTCGATAAAATTGAGGGAAATTTCTTGAAGACCTGCTGATAGGTCATCTCGGGATGGTGCTACGTCTACCGAGCATTCCGTATAACTTTGGAACATCCCGGATATGCAAGCCTTATGTTTCCGTCAGGTTTTGGGCATAGAGCTGATCGGCTGTTACTGGAGTACACGCCACTTAGGCTCGATCGATGAATCACTGTAGGATATTACTGTAATATTGCAAGTAGGTACCGCGAAGGCAACTGCATGATAATGAAGTCGATTGTAATTGGAAGCTCGAGGAGACATCGCAAGAGCGTAAGGCCATCATGAAGGGTGGCCACGAACGAAGGAGGAGCGGTTAGACATGATGTTGACTGGGAAATACTTGGGTTCATGTTCCTGATGACCCAATGTACGCATGGATCGGGGCGAGCGAAGCATGGTACGAGATTCCGAGGGATTCGACAGGAAGTGGTGGGGCTCAGTAACCTTGTAGTCGGCACTACCAAGACCGCGAGCAGGTATGTCCCATACAACGCCAGGTGAAGCGAAGTAGACTGAGATGTGTGTGCGCATCCGCGGATGAGGCGATGGGTCAGGGTGATCCTGCGGTCAATTTGCTAGGTGGGATGGGTAATGCCCCATCAAGGTTTGGTAATGGGCGACAATGCCTACCTGTTTCTACTGAAGCAGTCCTCGCTATCAAGAGAGGAGTCTAGTGGCACTCTTCAATCCTCGACGGCCAGCTCCAGAAACTTCAGTTGGGGTAGGTAGTTCCAGGGTATTTGAAAGATTGCAATCGTAAAAAGCACTTAGTCTTCAGAGTTTCCTCTGATAGGAATCACACTCGCGTCTCGCAACATATCATACTTGGTGCCATCAACACCGCCATTTCGATGATAATGAGTTCATTGTTCCAATGGCACGCATGGCCCGCACATCGTGACGCGCCGTGAAGTCGATACTCCGCGTCTTCGTACGAGCCTATCGAATCGGCTATAAGCATAAGAAGGGCAAATGCACAAGCTGTCCCCGTAGTTCAGATGTCGCGGGCCTCTAGAACGCGTGTGAACATACAACAGAAGCTCGTAGATATCGAATCCTTCCACGAGCAGCATGCGCTCAAACAAGTCATGTCGAGTTCTTTATCGATAGATGGAGCGAGAGGGGCTGTCGGGGTTCTAAAAGCCACTACGAGATTCCTTGGTCCTGGAGAGGTTTATAGAGATGCATCTGATATCAATCGTCAATGGACATGAAAGGGAGAGAAAGCAGGTTTGTTTACCATTATTGTTCATTCCCTTCAGGCCGTGTTGAACGTCCTGCCCAACTTGTGTCCTGGCTGCCCGCCAGTGTTAGAAGGCCTCCCGTGGACTGTTGACTTAAGTACCAGATAAACGAGACTAAACTTGATGCAAGTACTGCGGAAGGTGTGTGGAGCAATTATCTATCTGAATACAGAAAAATACTTGTTCTCGGAAAAAGTGGATTGATTTCTTCACCTTCTAAGTTTGGCGTTCCTTATAGGTGGAAAATGATCCCAAGTATACTCGTGTTGAAGCATTTCGAGGTAGTGCTCCCACTTTGGCAAGCTATGGCAAATGGTTCAAGTTGAGAAACTTGAAAGGGAGGCGAATCAAACAGCGACAAACAAACCTGCTCGTTGCCGACGACGACGAGAGCCGTTCTCTGTTGCTGAACTGGCGGACCGACACCAGCAGGGGATCCGATACACCCCAATACGTAAATGAGAGGTCTCGCATTCCCCTCGAGTGCGTCCTTCGATCGCGAAACTTCGTATGAATATGGCACACCCGTTACCCAAATCGACGACATTCCTATCGACCCTGCGCTCGGTGGACCAGTGATTGACCCGGCTTTGATGGAAGAGGAAAAGAATGCGGTGAACCAACATGTGAGTTGAGGAAACAATAGGACGGCGCTTGACGACCGGTGTACAAACGCGTCGCGTCTCGCCAATTTGGAGGCCCACAACAGGAGGCACTGATCTTATCTGCATATAGTTCCAGCCTGAACCGCAACACCCACAACAGAACGTTCCACCACCCGTGCAGTATAGGCAGATACAACAATACTCGGAGGGTCCGCAAGGCGATCCATTTGCGCCCCAGCAGCTTCCGATATACTTCCCAATCGAGGTCGACCAAGCCATGCCCCCGTCTAAACCCATGAAACGGAAACGACGTCCACCTCGCGAACGAGAATGTGGCTTTTGCCAAGGCACTGATCTCCAGAACAAAGGTGGGGAGCCTGAGCCGTTGGTGACATGCGACGAGTGTCGCCGCAGCGGTACGAATCTTGTGGCCTCGGTGTTTCGTTGACGAACTTAATTGGTCTCGTGCAGGCCACCCAAGTTGTTTGAAGCTGTCAGGTATTGGAGATATCCTGAGATCGTACCCATGGAAGTGCACCGAATGTAAGGTTTGTGAGATTTGCCATGAGAAGGGCGACGATGTGAGAGTTCTCTTGTTTTGCCTAGCATCTGCATTTCTGACATACACCAGACCCGAATACTATTATGCGACTTCTGTGACAGAGGTAAGTAGCCTGCTTTCGCGATCGCTGTGATTGTAATCGTGCTATAATAGGCTGGCACATGGATTGCTTGCAACCACCGATCCTGGAGCCACCAGAAGGAAAATGGCATTGTCCAGAATGTCCCCCTCTTCCTCCTGAAGAATACATACAGATGCAACCTGAAATGTTCTCCCACTTCAGCGAGCAAAGCTCTCTGCCACCCGCCACGCGAGTCTTTCGGGAGTCGTCTGTGGCGTCAACCTCCAATTCTAATGTATATTCGACGAAGAACCAAACAAGATCGAGAGGAAAGGGAAAGGGAAAGGCGAAGGCTGTTACTACGACGGACGACTCTGACTCTGAAGACACTGAAGTTGACGTAGGACAAGTGCACATAATGAAGGGCAGGCCGAAATCTATCAAGAAACCTAGGCCCCGCCCTTCGAGGGCACCTCAATACTCCGACGATGACCCACCACCATTGTCTTCTCCTCGGCAGACCAAGCGAGTGAGGGTGCAGTGCTCGCCTATGCAACCTCTGCCCCGTGTACGGCTGCGTCTGCCATCGCAGAAGGGGAAGGGTAGGGAACGCGAAGAAGACGAGGCGCCGAAGGGATTTTTTGATGATGTTCTCTCGCCGGAGGATCGAGACACTTCTAAAACCTCAATAACTAACGCGGACAAGCAGAGGTTTGAACACAGCCGAGCAATCGCGGAGGTCAGTCATTTGACTCCTAATTTCAATACAGCATTGCTTATTTGCTCCTAGCAACTGGCTCTTCCCCCTCCAATAATTAGCCGAGTGTCCGAAGCCCCCGATGTTCCCTCTACCCCTGGTCCATCATCCAGACCCCTCCGATCTTCAACCACCCACCACTTTTCAGCCCTCGCTTGCGCAACGCCCATAGTGCTCTCAGCCTCTCCGGCACCTTCCACGGTTACACCTGTGCCATCTGCTAAGACTGACCAGCTTCGCATACGAAGCATACGGTTTGGCCAGTATGATATCAAGACCTGGTATGATGCACCGTTCCCCGAGGAATATGCCACAATACCGGATGGGAGATTGTGGATATGCGAGTTTTGTCTGAAGTATATGAAGAGTCGATTTACCGTTGAGCGACATCGGGTGTGTGGAGCTTGTTGCATCTCGTTCTTTCGTTCTATATACTGATAATTCACCGTGGCTAGCTCAAATGTAAAGCGAGACATCCCCCTGGCGACGAGATATACAGAGATGGCGCGGTGTCTGTATTCGAGGTCGATGGGCGAAAGAACAAGGTACGATGCCGTCTAGATCTTAAGATGAACCATAACTCATCATTCCATAGATATATTGTCAGAATCTCTGTCTGCTTTCGAAGATGTTTTTGGACCACAAGTCTCTATTTTACGACGTCGAGCCGTTCCTTTTTTATGTCATGACCGAAATGGACGACGTTGGCGCCCGCTTCGTTGGCTACTTCAGTAAGGAGAAGTGCAGCCCAAAGGATTACAATGTTAGCTGTATTATGACACTGCCGGTACGGCAGCGGCAGGGATGGGGGAATCTCCTTATTGATTTCAGTCAGTCCATGTCGTATTGCTGTGCTACAAAAGACACTAACAAATTACCATTTATACTAGGCTATCTCTTGTCGAAGAAGGAGCAGAGGGCGGGATCGCCAGAAAAACCCCTTTCTGGTCTCGGTGCTCTGGGATACAAGAACTACTGGACATTGTCATTGATGCGATACCTCGAGACTGCTCCTGATCACCCACGATTAAAAGGTGAGCATTTTCCATACCAACATCGATGCGTGTCCTAAACTTCTCTTAGACATTAGTGCAGCAACGTCAATGACCATCGAGGACATCGTCACGACATTGAAGCAGCAAGGCATGATACGCGCTCGAGACTTTACGCCGCCTCTGGTTAGACCATCTCCTGGCCAATCTATCAAATTCCCGAAAGGACGAAAGAACGGGATCGCACGCAAGCTTCAACGGACACAGACGAAAGACAAGGAGGCTGATTCCCCGAATAAGCCATTCGTCGCGCCAACCCACTATGATATCCAGTGGGATCGGGATAAAGTTGACATATATTTGCGGACTTGGGAGGCCAAGGGATATCTGACGCTGAAGCCGGAGAAGCTGCAATGGAGACCGTACATTCTAACGCGTAAAGACAAGGAGGAGATGGAGAGAGAAGAAGAGAAGAGGAACGAAAACAGTAGGGGTGGAAAGGAGAGATCGACTGTATCGGAAGCTCCTTCGTCCGCAAAGCACAATGAAGTAACAGGAAAGTCGACGTCCAAGGAGTCATTAACCCTCAATGCCTTTCCATTCCCATCGCCAGCAAACTTCTTCGATGACGAGTTGGTGGAAGAGGTGCCTGTGCCTGCTTCTCCAGAGAAACAGAAATCCCGATCCAAGTCGCCAGTGGAGAAGCCTCCACCGGAAGCTGAGCAGGCACCCGCGGAACCAAACATGGAGGATTCACCCAGGAAGCGTACTATGCGAAGTTGGTCGAATCAGGCACTGCAACCAAGTACCCCGAAAGCGAAGGTGGTCGAGGAACACCGAACCACTCGTGGGCGTCGGACTCGGGCAATTTCCAGCAAGGCAGATTTCAGAAGTGACGAGGCATTGGCATCAAAACTAGCTTTGGAGGAACAAATGCAGGGGAGAAAGCTGCGCTCAAGGGCGAGCGACGCGAGAATAGAGAAGCGAGTCTCTTCGCTTGTATCACCGCCGAAGTCACTTCTATCACGGAAGCGTCAGAGGATTGATTCTTCTTCGGAGGTAGAGGAGCAAGACGAGTCACCATCAGCCATCTCTTTAGTGCCGAATGGGAAACATACAAGCGGGCCACCGCTAACCCGCACGGAGGACGTTCAAGTACGGCTGATCACTAACGACGCGATTTCTCTGATTCTCCCCCTTGTGTCATCAAAGGTCCAGGAGGATGGGCGGATGGGAGCAGAACAGCAGAAGAACGGGATTGTCGAGGAGGATGTAAAGGCGGAGGATCTAGGCACTCCCCTCACGAACCGACAAAGTGTTCCCAGCGACGACACGGTAGTCACGACGGGGGTATTGGATGGGAAAGGTGATGGGAAGGAAAACTCGGATGGGGACGCGGATGCAGATGCAGATGGAGAGTACGAGGAAGAGGAGGATGCGGAAGGAGAACCAGATGAAGAGGTGTAAATAGTGTTTTAATTAATATTTGGCAACTGAATGGAAAGCAAACAAGGACTAAACGAGCCAGGGCTGAACCATCAGCGATGCAGTCCGATCCACACTGATCCACGCGCGGTAGACGGTTCACTTGTCTCGATGGACGCAAAGTGTGTACAGCCTTTGGTTCATTGCCATCTACAATGCCTTCATCTTTGTCTTCAACTATGATACAGTGAGCAGAACATGCAGTACGGCCGCATGCCTCCGCCCGAGCGCAGAGATTCAAATCTCGACAGCAACGGCTCGGTAACCAAAATCCGAATCTAATACAATCTAACCCTGACCAGTTCACCTCATAGACCCCCTTCCAAACTCATCAGAGCCTCGGTCAGGCCTTGGGCTCCCATTTGCCAGGTAGTTACCTCCAACGATGCCAAGTCACTACGTTCAACATGTTCCCCAGGTCTTTCACAGAATGGCGGCCCTGCGCAGAGCCATCCGGGTCCGCCATCATCGCACTCACCGCTCTTCAGTGTCGCGCCGAGCCATACGTCGCCCGGCATGAAGCGCAAGCAAATCGATCCGGGGATGAGCACCCAGGTGCTTAAGCGCCGACGCGACGCCGAGGACGGGGATTCTTTCGATATTGATGGGACTGGCCAAGGCGCGAAACACTGGACAGACGAGGAAAAATCTAAACTGTTTTCATGGCTGATGGGCCCAGGGCAAGACGAGCACTGGAATTCGCTCCGTGCAACAAAAAATTCTTGTCTGCGAGAGGTACGTTTTTTAGTACCAGTGCGTAATTCTTGTACTCATACTCCGCACATCCAGTGTGCGATCGAGGTGTTTGGCAGCAAGAAGACGTACCAGGCATTGAAAGGGTGTTACGAGCGCAATTTCAACCTCTTCAAGCAAATATACGCCTTTGAGTCCTTCCACACACATTCCGGAAATGTGAGGCCGCTTGCCGAAGCCGATCGTTTGAGGGAGTACGAACGGCGACTACAAACCGCACGCAAGGCCGGATGTGATGTCGGGAACGTTACTGCACGAACGATAGATCACTGGCACAGAGTGGGATGGTACGAGCTATTTTACAGACGGTGCGTGTTTTTTTATCCCTCCGCTCTTTCGGCATATGACACGCATCTCACGCTTGCAATTGAACCCGGAACTTCTCAAACTGTAGGTGGCACGGTGACCCTGCGACTACTCGGCCAGTGCAAGCTCGCTGTCCCACCGCCGGTGGCTCTATCGCCAATGGAGGTGACAATACGCCCGAGATGGAAGACGAACCACAGATCAATATCCCAGATCCCGTGATGATGTCCAATGCCGCCTTCCATCAAGAGCTCCATCGTGGGCCCAACCCTATAGTATTTATCAACCCCAATACTCTGCGAGACCCCCTCGGTGGCCCACCGCCCTCCATCTCACCGATTGCAAGCTCCAGCGGGTCTGGCCAGCACCAAACTTTTTCCAGCGCAAACGGGACTCCGCATGCTGCTGCTGCTCTTCCTCCTGCGTCCTCGTCGATATCAGCCGGTCCCCATCCAGATCAAGGCCTGATCAATCTGACAATCACGCACAGTATGGCACAGATGTTTCAGCAGTTTCTGCAGATGCAGAACCACACGGGGAAGGCGAAGCTAGAGTATTTGAAGCGCAAGGAGGAGAGGGAGGAGAGGGAGAGCGCACAGCGGAGTAAGGCTGAGCGGTTGAGGATGGAGCGCGAGGCGGCAGAGTTTGAGCATAATAAGCAGAAAATCAATATCCAACAAAAGACGGAACGCGCACTTGTGAGCCATTTGATCCTTCGGTTACTAATCTCATCTGAAATCTTCATGTATAGCAGTTACTCGAGAACCCGATCGTGGATGACTCTATAAAACAGGCAGCGGGAGACTATTTGAAGAAATTGTTCACTGCCGATTGACTGAGATTGGTTACGCCCAACCTATTTTTGTACACTACCGACATCTTTCCCCCATCTGTTGACTCTACATGCTGTCTTGCTTTGCTTGTATCCAAAGTAACTTATCACTACAATCATAACTATATAATGGGCTGTTCTTGAAGCATGCGTACCATAATTTGTGAACTGAAAAACAAGGCCAACATCGAAATCATTGATGTACAGATTGCTATCTGAAGAAAAAGTAGCATGTACAAAAGTCTATATCTCTTCTATGTAAGTTCATCGTGTGTATATGGTGGTAATCATTAATCATGCCTCGCCATTGTCAGTCTTTACTTTTTCTGCGAGTTTGAGGTCGTCAAAAGTTATTGAGGAGCGATCACACATTCCCCTGAAAATCCCATTAGGTATGGTATATAGTCGGACAGGAGTGTCAAATTCCTAAAGAAAAGTCAGGACTGTAGGAACTCGTCGAAGGGAAAATAATACTTACAGCAATTTGACCAGCATCGAGAACACATATCCTGTCATAACTGATGATCGTGCGCAATCGGTCTGTGGAGAAGAACAGTCAGGGTACAAGCCAGGTACAGGTCAGGAGAGTACGAACGAGCAATGCATAAAATTGTTCTATCTTTGAATTCATAAGCAATAGTATCCTGAATATTGCGATCCGTTTCGTAATCCACAGAGGCTAAAACGCAAAGTGAGTGAGCCGGGTACAATGCCAAAAAGAGCGCAATGAATGGTTCTAACCTGTTGCTTCATCAAGGATGATAACTCTGGAATCCTTCACCAAAGCACGAGCAAGAGAGACCTGAGACCTCTGTGAAGTCGGATTAGTACATCCATAAATCCTTTCGTACAATGACGTTAACCCACTTGGCCAATGGACAGATTCCCACCCTCGTCTTCAATGACACTATCCAGAGTGAACCGGTTCATGGGGGTGTGCGCGTTACTGGAGACATCATCGTCGGGTACAACAAGCGAGTTGCGCTTCGATGTGTTGTCCACGAGGTAGGCACGCTTCAACGCATCCCACAGAGTGGCATCGTCGTGGAGGCCGAAGGGATCCAAATTTGACCGTAAAGTCCCAGAGAAGAGGAGCTAAGGAAGGAAGAAAGAAAGGGCTCGTCAGGTCTAAGTACAGCCGAGAGGTGGAGCATACTCACGGGATCTTGAGGAATGATAGCAAGACCACTCCTCAGGTCTGTCAGACCGACTTTGGATATGTCGATATCATCGATGATGATTGATCCATCCGTGAGCTCCACCAAGCGATATAGTGCTATAGACGTGGTGAGAAGAATAAATTGAATAGGGGGAGTGATAGCTACCTGTCATGATAGAACTCTTTCCCGCACCAGTCCTCCCGACAATTCCTATCTTTTCTCCAGCTTCCACAGTCATGGAGATACCTAACAGCAACAACAAGTAAGCTAGGGAGCCAAGGGGAAGAAACGACAAGTACCTTTCAGGACTGGGGGAAGTTCCGGTCTGTAGTTCAACACAACATTCTTGAGCTCAACACGACCGTGTGCTGGCCACCCTACAGGTGGCTTCGCATCAGGAAGATCATGAGGTGCCTCTTGCTCTACAGCGGTCGCGTAATGCACGATACGTTCCACTGAGTTCATGTTGTTTTCCACTTCTGCGCTCTGTCGGACAAGCCATCCGAACCTAGAAAAATACATGTTAGATGGGTCACGGACAAGGCAAAAAGCAACATACGCTTGCTGGACACTAAGAATGTAGGATAGAACCAAACCAGTTTGTGCGGGTGAGATTGTGAATCTCGTGCCAACTGCAAGCATGGCCACAACGAAGGTCAATGTGGCTCCCAGGATGTCCAGACGGATTCCAAGCCATCGCTGGAGAAAGAGAAGTGTGAGGTTGACTCCAACATCAACAAAAAGAAATTGTACAAACCTGATTTGTTACAGTTAACCAGTATGCACTGCAGAACCGGTTTAGCAAACATATAATCATGATGACGAAAAACCATACCGATTCTCGACGTCAACACGCCTTTCGTTATCAAGGCGGAACCGTTCGGTTTCGCCATAAGCACGGATCGTCGCCAGACCAGACAAACTTTCGGAGAAGTGCGAATACAATGAGGACCGCAGGACAGAGTCTGCAATTTTTCGTCAGCATAAAGGGGCACCCGCGAGAATGCTCATATGTACCAAGTCGCTAAACCCCCAGACGTGAGAAAAGAGTGTAGTTATGTGGGAAAAAATGAACATACCTTGAGTTCACGCGCACTGGCACGGTAGAAAGCGGCGGCGTAGACATATAGGACGATTATGAAGGCCACTCCGATGAGGAACCAAGGCAATACGATGGAAACCAAAATGATGGCGCCGATAATAGACGAGCTTGTACCCGCTAGCATACGCAGGGAGTCTAAAGGCAGGTCTATGCTCAGATACGATGTGGATCTGAGACGGATTGAAGCGTACCTCCAATCAGGTTGTCAATGGTATCGATATCTGCACCGCCATTAGTTGTCGTCAAGATCATGAAGTAGGACCATTACCCTTAGAGAAACGATTCATGATGCGTCCAAGGGGCTGTCGAGCCAATTGTTAGTATACCGCCCAATGCCACTAAGGAGGAACTTACAGTTGTCTCGAAGAAAGACATCGGTGCATTCATCACGCGTTGAATAGCACTCTGTGCCAAGTAGGTGAGTCAGTTCAATTCTACATTTTCGATTTCAAAGACCAACCTGATGCAATTTCTGCGAGGCAAAGTACGTCAAGATGGCAAACATGCTTCCCATAAAGAAAAATGCAATGGCTTGGAAAACACCAAGGAATGCATAGATGCCCATCTGAGGAGAAGGTTAGAGCGATGATGATCGAGTTCGAAGCAATATGGCCATACATAAAAGGCATCGGACCTCGGCCATTGCCTGTGTAACTCGAAGTCAGTACACGTCTCTGCGACATAGACTGTAGATCTACCGTTCTTGCCAATAAACCAACCTATATGGCCAGGTATTAGCATGATTTTGAGTAATTGCTTAATGAACATACCAGTAAGACGCCATCACCGTCGCTCCCTGAATAAGCACTAACGAAATGAGGAGCAGTGGAAGCACCACTTTCCCTTTCCCAGCCGACAAGTACTCCTTATACACGCTCCATGCAACTGCACCCGTATTCCTCTCTTCCACCTGCATAAGCGCCGCACCCATCTTCGCCTTCCTCCGCTCAGCGTCCTTCTTCTCGTCGTCCTCATCACCACTACCATTCGCCACAGCCTCGATCTCCTCCTCGTCCTCCTCACGCTTCTCGTCCTTCTCCTCCTCCTTCGATCCAAACTCCGTAACGAACTTTGAAAACTCCCCTTGTCTCTCCATGAGCTCTGCAGAGGTACCGCACTCCGCGATACGCCCATCAGCGATTGTGTAGATGTAGTCAACTTGAGGGAGGAAGTGCAGCGCGTGCGTTACGAGGATTCGTGTTTTGCCTGATGTGGCGTTCTGCAGTACGTTTTGAAAAACGGCCTTGCCAACGTGTGCGTCGAGAGCTGACAGTGGGTCCTAGTAAACAAGGAAAAGATATTGTCAGTTGAGGACAATGTGAGCGGAAGAACGGGCTCACGTCGAAAATCTGGATATCAGTATCACAATAGATGGCACGGCAGATGTTCAGACGCTGCTTTTGACCGCCAGAAAGTGAGATACCCTGCGAGAAAAGCATGAGCTTTACAAAGAAAGAAGCAAAAAAGGACGAAAGACCTTTTCACCGACTTCGGTAAGGTCTCCGTTTGGCAACATATCAAGGTCGGGCTCCAGGCACGAGTTGCGGACAGCGTCCCAGTACTTCTCCTCCTCAAAGGGTCTCCCGAAGCAAATGTTCTCCCTGATTGTCGTGTTCTGGGGGTATTATTTTATCAGCCTGTTTCCACTCAATAGCAAAGAATACACAGCCTACCTGGATCCAAGCATTCTGTGGACAATACCCAACACTGCCACCAAACGTCACGCTTCCCCCTGTCCTCCTCATCTCCCCAATAATGCCTTGCAAAAGCGAGGTCTTCCCCGATCCTACCCCGCCAACGATCGCCACCAGCAGGCCCCTAGGGACACGCATATCCACGTCCCTCAGCTTAAACACATTCTCCTCATCGGTCTTCGCCCTCTCCGCTTCCTTTTCTTCCACCTCTTTCGCCTTCCGTGCAGCTTCGAGTTTAGCCTCGACACCGTGCACGGATTTGCGCTTTTTGGCCTTGGCGTCGGAGGTATCGGGTGGCGGGGAGTCCCAAGTGAAAGAGGCACCTTTGACTTCGAGTGCAACGTCGAGAGTCTTATCTTGTGCTAAAGTTTCAGTGAGAAGTTCCGCTTCAAAAACGCCATAGAGACGGCTAGTGGCATTGGCGGCGTCTGCAATAGCGCTGAACGATACGGCTGCGTGGAAAGGGCTAAATAATTATAATCGAATGAGGATATGAGGCAAGGATTCATGACTTACGAAGAAACATGAGAGGCAGCCGGAGTAAGTTGAAGAGCGCGAGGGAGGCAAAGATGACCGCTGGCTCGAGGGTGTGGCCAGTGAGTGAATAAGTAACAAACGCGATGACGGACGCGAGCACAGGCAGGCTCATAGCAACAGCATTATTCGCCGAACGTATGAGAAGTATGGTACGAATGTACCTTATGACCGATAAAACATCAGTGAATGTCTTGGGGAACTATTTGCATAGAAATACGCACGCCATCTCCCGCCTCCTGTAGTCCGAGATCTTTGCAAGGAAAGGGATCTCCCATGCAAAGAACTTGATGACCTTCATCCCACCTAGTAGCTCCTGCAGAAGCTTGGCACGTTTGTCGGTCCACACCATGCTCTTCATCCGGAGTGCAAATAGCTGCTTCATGACAAAAGTCTGAACAGGAATGGCAAGAATGAAGAACGCAAAGCCAGCGATGGCGCTGGGACCAAGGTTGAGGATAAGAAGGATGAGGCAAATGATCATTTGGATCGGGGCAGTCCATGCCTATTTTCATGGTGAGCACAGGATATATGAAAAGAAGAATGGAGACATGCCATATGGAAAAACCCAGCACAGAAATCAATTCGAGACACATCAGTTGAGATATGGTTAACAAGTTTGCCATTAGTTAAAGTCGATCGTGCGCGGGACGTCAGTCTGAGTGACCGCGTGTAGATAGCGGTGATGAGGCCGCCGCGGAGGAGGACGCCGGAGGAAGTAGCGCGATAGAAGAAGTGATGGATACATAACGATGTAACGACTTGAAGTCCGATGAGCCCAAAAGCGTAGCCGATACCTTCACCTATGGATGGTACAGGAGTCCCAAGCCTATGTCCCGTGTAAGACGCCGTGGCGAAATTGATGATGGCCTTGAGGCGTGTAAGGTTAAAACAAGCTTACCCATACATTGAAGATCAGGAGCGTACCTTGACCAAGAGAGGACTGGTCACTAGTGCTGTGTCCCCAATAAGCTTCAGCAAGCCTGACGACCAAAACCACCACTTCACGCTATCATTCATAGCCCACACCAGACTTGCGCGCTTCCTCCCCTCTCCTTGCCTCCAGTTCATCTCCTTCGCTTTCCTACTCCCAGGACCAAGGGTCCACTTGATCACCTTCCAAGCGCCCGGGCGGACTTCCCCATTTGCCAACCGTTCGTTGTACTCCTCCGCCTCCCGCTGTCGCCGATCAAATGACGCGTTGATCTTTTCCGCAATAGCAGCAGCGCTACGGTGGTCTTGCAGCTTGAAGAGATCGGGTGCCTCGAGTGGACGTGCGTATCCGAGTGCAAGCAATGGTGTCACCCAGCCGAACGTGAGGAGATCAAGAAAATTGGCTGACACTTCCGGGATGAGCGATGCATCGTCGATGGATGCTTTAGGTGGCTCTGGGACTTTAGTCGAAGTAAATGGGACTCGCAAAAACCTAAGACAGATGAATTATTGGTGGAGATGTCAGATTGGCTTGGGCGATGCACCATTGATCTTCGACGTACCGTGATCGTTTTGTCCGACCGTGATCTACCTGGCTCTGCTCAGCCTTCTCATGGTCGAGAGTGCTGATATCTGAGCTCCTGAATGAGCTGCTGGATTTGCGCATTGAGGCAGTCAGAGCGGTGAGAGGAGCCTCGATTTCCTGAATGGTTTTTTATTCCGCCAGTACGGATGGCTTTCCGTGGCCATGACGTGTCGTCGAAGTGTCAGTGATGATGATTCAGCAACTTTGCATGAGGAGGACTGTGAGGAGGCGATCGTGGCGATTCTGTCTATACTTAGCAAACGAAGAGAATGCCGATATCTTGCATCTAACGAATAGGGAGTTTTGCGAGTTCAAGGGCGTATCGTTGTCCAATAAGTGTCCGAGTCCGAGAATTGAATAATGAATTTTGACAGGCAGGAACAAGTCAGGAACGACCACATCTCGGAGGAGTCCAGATCTCACATTCGTGTCTGGGTCCCTTGTAACAAACAAGAGCTAAAAATAACTCACTTCCTCGAAGTTGCCGACGTGTCGAAGGGTCAAGTTCACAATATCGAACGAGAAGAAATCGCATAGTCACACCCAGAGATAGCTGCTCAACCTACATATAATTTTCTGATTACAAAACTCGCCAAAGAATCATTCCGGCGGGCTGCCTTATGAGACCCCTAGTCACAGATTGACACGGACCTAAGAAATGAGAATCCCTATCAATAACTTGAAACTATTGTAACATCTCCTTTCAAGGGAACAATGCCCCACTGGACCTAAGACTGAGCCCAAGATGGAGTCAGCGGAGAAATACTTAATGTGTCCTCCTGCTACCAGGACTGCCGAGTCCCTCGGGGGATACTGTACGGAGTTACAGCCGTTCGTTCGAGAGGAAAGGTCTATACATTGGTAAAGAGAACCCGCACCATGATGAAATTGATCGAAACACGCAGAAAAAACTCTCTCAATGTCGTACAACCAGATTTCACGTCCATGAAGTCGTCCTTCACAGGCTATGACAGCGCTGACGGTGGCATTGTGCGTAACTTTTTCCAGAGGCGAAGCTGACATCGACATCAGACACATACTCGTACAATAAATGAGATTACACACATCTCACAAAGCATGCTCCTATTCATCAGCTTCGTAACGAATACCTAACTCATACCATCTCTGCGCAAGGACCCGTGTACGCAGCCACCCTAGTAATGTACGTCACTTCCACAACAACGATAGACGTGCCACCAACCAAAGCATAACGCGCCGCAGGCCGCTAATGCGGTAGTGCACCGATATCAAGTCGCATGACGATCGTCCCACATCGAAGCATGCCGGGTGGAGTGGCCGCCAGTGTACCGCCGCGACACAGACGACCCAGGCGACACCGAACGTCTGCGCTGGGATCTGCGCTGGGATATGGAAGCGCGAGGTTCTCTTCGGTCCATCCTGCTCCCTCCACAATGGTCACGGTACCGAGAATAGTGGTCCCGTCTGGAATGGCTGCGCTCACGCTGTACGTCGGACATGAGCTGCATGAACTGCGTTGTCCGATAATGTGAGGCAGACGCGTCAGTTTGGGTTGGTAGTAGACATGTATTGGCGGGAGACAGAAAACAGGTCGATAAACGGCATGACAGTTCGATGAGAAAAGAAGAGGATAGAATGAATAAAACACTCTATTATCAGCTGAAGTGCAGTGGGAAAAAAAACGACGCACAGCTTCCTCACGCTCCCTTTCCCGTCTTTTCACATCGCGATCCCCAATCCGTCTCCTTGCATCACCCAACACATCTTCATTAACCACCGACAAACTATGTCCCGTTCCCGGCCTGCCACTCATCGCATGATGCCACAGCCGGCGCTGTTCCGCCTGGTACAATATCAGCGCCTGTTTATCACACGGATCGGTCGTCGAGCGAAACGGGTGAGTCTGGATGCCGTCCCAAAATGCACGCATCATGGCGACGTGGGTCGGCGGCCAGTCTGCATCATGCATCGCGCATAGCATGCGCGCGGCGGCGATGCAGAAGTCTTCCCAGGGAATGTCGGTGTCCGGAACGGGCGATTTAGATGTCTTTGCAATTGGTGATGCAGATGACTCCGAGGAGAGATATGATGAGTCCATTCCGGTGTTCGTGAAGTACCATAGAGGAACGTATCCCCCTTCTTGGAGAATCTGCATCGCAACGGGGGATATAAGGAGCGTTGACAGATGGCTAAGGGCCAAGAGACTATAAGGGTGAGCTCAGGTTGACATGAATATTGGAGTGTGCGGACGTGGCCTGTGTTTCTCTCAAGGTCTTATCGCTGAGCTGCACGCATTCTCTGAGCGTTTCTCTCCCTATCCACTTCTCCATGCCTCCGTTCCTCGTCAGCACGGTTTTGTAGTCCTTTGTCGATCATGTTCGAAGCGGTCCAGGTGTCGGTGAGGCTAGCAGCTGCCTGTTTAGCCTTTGCGGCGGCATGGATATCAATGATTTGATTAGTATTCCTGGTCGTTGCAAAAAATGCGAGCGTGTAGTCGGGGCAAACAGCCGGGTTTGGGTCAGCAATATTTCTGGGCATTATTGTACAATGTGGGTGAAAATCCGCCTGGTGTTGGTGAAGGAGCTGGAAGCTCTGAGTGCAAATGGGGAAGAACGTAACAGGGGTGTAAGAGTTGAGTGGTATCAATGAGTGTTGCGACGTAGTGATATCGATGGTAATTGTGTCGAAGAAAGAGAATACATACGTATGTGTGAAAAAGCAGTGCTCACTGATCCAATCCGAACCTACGATCTGACTAGTACTCCTGCATATTTTTCGTTTCTGGATACCAGCAGCTTCAGCAAAAGAAACCTCATAAACACTGCGTTTATTTAAAAGTAGTTTGTATGAATTTTTCTTCAGTCTTCTTCCGAGTACAACTTTCTTCTTCTTGCCCATGAATCAGCACTTCAAGCAACACGCTTCAATGTAGTTGCGGTACTAATGTCCACAGACAATAAGTCCTAAAGTAAATAGATTGATTTAGCTCTTGCTCGACGGGAGGGTTAATGGTACGGTATATATACCTTTTCAGCTCTCAGCTCCTCCAGCGAGGGCATTAATCCCAGACGAAGCAGCTCGGATGCTTTGCTGACAACAGGATCATTTTGCATACTGCGTTTAACAAGTTCAGAAAAATGGGGAGTCTGAATGAGGCGCTGGCTCCACCCACCTAGCTACAGCGACCACCTTTCCACCCTTTCCATAATACGCAATAAACTGGAGTCAGTGCAAACGTCAGCCCTTAACAGCATCAGCAACACATGACAGAATGCACCTTCAATTCGCCGGGATCACCTTGGATGAAGATATCGTCGTAGCCATGGCCAACACCGCAATATCGCAGCTGCTGGCCCTCTGGGAATCGATATTGGCCAGTGAGACTTTCTCCGTACTTCTTAGCATAGGGTACGCACGAGCACTCCAGAACACCGGAATCTTAACAAACGGTTGGGGACTTCCGGCAATCGTTTTGCCCACAGCTCTCCCGTGGTTTCCAGCAACCTAAAAATGAACTTACATCAACCTCATCGCCAACAATGGAATGCGCAGTCGACCACTAACATTCCAATGTTCGATCCTTTTGTAATCACCGTTTTGTTGAGGATAAACAGCGATATCACCTACATGATTGGTCCCATTGTTAGAGTGCTCGATTATACGAGCCAGGATCAACTCACCGATAGCATACACATTATCTTTGTCTGGCCCACTTTGTACTCGTAAATACTCATCAACTTTAACTCCACCATCCTTTTCTAGTTCGATGCCGCTTCCCTTCAAGAACTCTGTGGCCGGAGCGACACCTACTCCCATGATCACGAAGTCGGCTGGAAGTGTCGTCCCATTCACAATGACACCTCCAGCGAATTTCAAATCGCCATCATGAGGTAAAATCTTGTCAACCTTGCTCTTCATGTGGAATTTGACCCCTTGGGATTCGTGATACTTCCGCCTTCATGAGCTCGGCTTTACGGAACGACTATAAGAACACTGACTTTCTGGATTCCTGCACCGACCTCGGCACCCAGAATAGCCTCAAAAGGATGCTCCTCCATACCGATCACATCGATCGAGGAAAGGTTCCGTTTCGCGATAGCGGTGACGATCTCCATGCTTATGAAAGAGCTACCGATGACTACCGCTCTCTTTCCTTCCTTCGCGGCTGGATTATCGAAAGAGCATGGGCAAGAGGGCCTTGAAAACTATTCATAATTCTCACCAGCATCCACCTTCTGTGAATCAGCCACTTCTCTGAAGGTATAGACGTTTTCAAGCTGTGCACCTTCAACGGGAAGCCGACGAGGAATCCCTCCGGTCGCAAGGACAAGCTTGTCATAATTGAGAGTTTCTTTACCACCCTCCAAGATAACCTGCTTCTTCGACAAATCGACGGACTTGACTTCCTGAATTTATCATGAGTGTGGACTAGGAGAATTGGGCACAAGGAAACCTACAGCACCCAGACGGATGGTTGTTCCGAATTTTATCTTCAAATCGGCAGCAGTCCTCCATTCGAGCTTGGATGCATCAGTGATGAGTGCTTTACTGAGCTTCGTTCTGCGTGTCCGATATCAATAGGCAGATAAACAAGGATGATTTGAGAGCTACCTGTCAATCGGACAGTATGTCTCCTTTGAAATGATAGTGATTGGAGCTTTGTAGCCATGCTTGTAAAACATAAGCTCGCGATATATGATTGTACGACGAGAGCTAACCTCTCGTAAACTCTCGACAGTCTGGAAAGCCCCAGAACCACCTCCCACAATGACAACGCCTTTGCCAATAGAGTCGTTTCCAGTGCTTGAAAGCTTCGGCTGCCGCTCCTTGTTGCTCTTCAAGGTGTCCAAAGGATCTGCCGTTACGTGAATCTTGCCATCCACAACACGGGCCTTGAAGGAATGGAGCGCGTTTGGAGCAGGGGCATCCTCTGACGCTCGCATGAAGCCGTGGAACTGCGGTCAGGAAGTAAGGTAACACTCACCGATGTCTCCATTGCAGACATTGAAGCAAGCTGAAGGACGTTAGACTGCAAGTCAGCGGCTTGACATTTGGACTGACCTCCATGCCAAGGGCTGCGGAACAATTAAGTGAAACCTAAGTATGCACACATGTAGACTTGGGTCAAGCGTGAAGACGCACCAGACCACCCGACCATCGGATGTCAACACGCCCTTCGCCAGGGGAGCTCCATAATGAGTACAGAACGCGCTAGTTGCGTGAATCTTGTCGCCCAGGCGAGACAAAAGAACTGTCCCGTCTTCAAAAGAAACCTCTTTCCTGTGAAGCAAACGATCTCAGAGATTGTTCGTCATTGACCCGGTATATGACGTGCATCTGGCCATCCTGAAGCTCTGCCTCGGCGAGAACTGCGATCGTCTTGATGGTCATCTTGCAAATATGGATTCGGGAGGGAAGGTGAAATCTCTGAGTTTGTCGCGGGAGGATTATGAGGAATCCACGAGAAGACGGAAATCGCATTCAGGCACACGTGTGTGTGCACGTCAGATTTAAGTCCATCATCGTGGATCTCCATCGTCAAAGTCTTGCAAGGCTGGAACATGAGTGAACCAATCATCTCTCTTCAATTGCGGAATGACGAAGCGAGGGAAGCTCACGTGGTTACGCTGGCACCACGCTAAAAATAGAACTCTGGGACTTCAAGAATCAGCATGATGGTCGTGCCAAGTCGTGGCTGCGGTTGGGCTGCGGTCCTTGCCAATGTAGGTTGCTTGTAAAGAGCTTTGACGAGGCAAAAGTTCGCCGTGAAGAATAACTAGCGAATAGGTAGGGACCTGTAATAAAATAAGGGCAGTTTGGTCTGTATCACACTGCAGCCTGGAGAGAGCTAGGAGAGTTGGGGAAATGCCACAAGTAACAGTGTGTAATTAAACATGCACGGCAGTCCAACGAGTGAATCCTGATTGCGGATGAAAAAGGAGCGCCGAAAGAGAATTATCATCCTGATATGGCAGCTAACTGGCTGACTAGTCTGCCAACGAAATCCCTGGGAAGAAAGAAATGCCCAGAATGTCCTGATCAAAAACATAGTGATAACGCCATGGAAGAAAATGTTTCGAATCGAGCAACAAAAACTTTTCCACAGCGAGGAACAGCGTCATGGGCGAGAGTCAGGATAATCAAATGTACTGAAGGCGAAGAGGAATCCAATCCTGGTCATATTGTGATCACATTGGATTCAGTAGATTGCGTCTCGCTTGATCTGGATTGAGTGGGACTTCGAAACCACCGCCAGCTCAAGTCTGACCCAGTGCATGGCCTGCCTGTGTAGTGTTTGACAAGGGTGGTAGCCGAGAAAGAATTTCGATGTGGTAATCGTGGAAGGGAAGAAATGTCGTATTATGTCAAAGACAAGACTTGTATACATTGTGCAAGAGCAGGCACAAATGTTGCGAGGAATGCTGCGATGACACGATGGAGTCCAAGATCCGAGGAAAATCGAAAAGGGCATATAGAAACACCATGATAAAGCAGAGAGGTGAGGATTGCAGCCATTTTAGGCTGTCTACAGTCTAGCGGCTGATAGTTAACATGGACGGGATGGAAGCGGCATCCCTGGGAGCGCCTGGAGGTAAAAAGGGATAATGAAGTCCTTGGACACAGTTCGTAAGGAGCAACGAGTCATCGAGATGAGAATCTTACTAGGTTTCACGGAGGAGTCGCGGGATATGATAAAGAGAGCTGATGGTGGCTCGGAGCGGTACTGGCCAGCGAGAAAAGTTTGGAAGAGAACGAAGAGAAGCTCGGGTGGTTGGCGATCCTAACAATCCAGCGGTCGATCGCATTTACCTGCTTTGACCCAACGATGATCCGACTTTGATCAGAGGAGGTAAAGTAACGACCACTAGAATACGGAATACGTCAGGGTAAGAGTAATCGATTTCTGTAACATTCACGCAGAGCGGTTGAGAAACGCGTCCCCTTAGTGCTCCTTGGACCTTGGTCTGTCGTGCGCGTGAGGTGTCAAGGAAAAGATGGAGAGTCACGACAAATTACGCTTTGTGACAGGCGCGTCGGGGTCGTGACTCATGACCTCAAACTTTGCTCAAACTTCGAAGTGAAAACTCCTACATACTGTACTTGAACCCCGCTAGGGCTCAGGATATCTAGGTCATGGGAAAATGTCCATGCCGCCTCAATTTTATATATCGATCGCCCGGATGCACCGTACGAGAGGCTTTCTTCCATCCCAATTATGATCGGGCCATATCGACGATTTCCAGATATCGTGAATCCCGCCAAATTTCGTCGCCTCAAGCAGTATGCGATGCACGCGAATGTCTCTGGTCTAGTTAAAGTGATTGCCGCAACTCCGTTGTCCTAGTCGCGAGCTTATATCTTGTGGCATCAAGTCAGGTCGACCTGGCGTTCTCGTTTTCGAAGGCAAGAAGCATGCCATTTCATCCTTTTTGGAGGATGCCAAAGGTGAGTCTTCCCCATAAAGACCTCTTCAGAAATGCTATACCATATGACCAGCCCTCCGCTACCTCGACTTCCACCACGTCGACACTCAACCCCTTGCCGATGAATTGCAAGGTCGTCTGGCCCAATCGAAACTAGGATTGCGAGAAGTGCCAGACATGAAGGTGCTGGTCGATGCGTTGGATTTGATTGGGCTAAAGTCTTGGTTCAGGATCCAATTGGGAATGGAGAAGGGATAGTGACGGTCCTTCGCAAATTTTATGGTCTCTCTCGGGGGGATCGCCTTCACATCCTTAGTTGGTTTGGCGACAGACGCCACCCAATATTTTCATTGACCAGCGCTCGTGTACCGCGGTTTGCCTCGCTTCGCAATCCAGCAAGTCTTATTAGCCTCCTTCCCATTGAGAAACACATTTGGTGATCCCTCTGCAGATCCTTGGTTCATAACAGTTTCATGTGGATCGACTGTGCGTGGATGCTAGGATTGCACTCTGCGATCCCTCTCCGTACTCTGGGGCGTGGTGGGTGTGACTGAATGGGACAAGATATTACAAAACCACCCAACACGAGAACTGAAATGGGGTGACTCTTTCAACCTGTAAGCACAGACTTTCAAAAACAATTGTCCAGCATTTAGCAATTCGAGTAAGTGGTTGACTGTGGGTCCATATTTGTCCACATTCCGGCAATCAACCAATCATATGCAGAGTTCGAGGTCTGGATGCGAGGCCAACTTGGCGCGCGCCGCGAGGCACTTGGATCATTCCATCACCATGTCCACCACTAACATGAACCACTTCAAAGGTTTTAACAACAGCGACACGGCTTTCAAAGACAAGGTAAGCCCTCGATGAACCACTGTCTCGCCACAGTTTCCAATTCCGCCTCGACAGAGTAAACCTGAAGAACTGCGTCGTTCTAATATTGTGGCTGCCAAAGGTCCGTTCTAATCCTACCACGTAGCGTGTCCAGTACCATCTAATATACACCAACTGATATCCAGCGATCAGTGATGCCGTCCGAACTGCTCTCGGGCCCAAGGGGATGGATAAAATGGTAAATAATTTGAGTTTCCATCTGTACTCTAGATCTGACTCCTGATTTTTCGACTGATATTTTTATTTCGCTGCGTTCAGATCCAAACCTCGAAAGGAGAAGTGCTCGTGACTAATGACGGTGCGACGATCCTGAAGAACCTGCAAGTCATGCACCCCGCCGCGAAAATGGTACTTGCGCCACATATGTAAACACGTTGCCTCATCATGTACTGATGGCTTGCCTATTTTCATACTCAAAGCTTGTAGATTTAGCTCAGGCGCAGGACGTAGAGGCTGGTGATGCGACGACGTCTGTTATTGTGTTGGCTGGAAGCATTCTCGGGGCGGCGGAGAAATTGCTAGATAAGGGTACGTTGTGTGCAGTGTCTTGATGTGTTCCCTGTTCAACCACGTCGGACACCGCACTTCAGGCATCCACCCCTCGACCATCGCCGAATCATTCACCCGTGCCTCCACACAGGCCATAGAAATCCTCGAGTCCATTTCCCGGCCGGTCGACCTCGAGGACCACGCGCAACTGGTTCGCGTCGCCACGACGTCCCTGAACTCCAAGGCAAGTATCCATCCGGTCACGTTTCCCATATAAAGATCCCGCGCTCACGAATACTGCGCAGATCGTCTCCACCCACTCGGGGACACTGGCGCCTCTGGCTGTGAACGCCGTCATCCGGCTTGCGCATGCAACGTCAGCATCAAACGTCGATCTTCGCGATATCCGAATCGTCAAAAAGGTTGGCGGCACCATCGAAGACACACACCTCGTCGAGGACGGCCTCGTCTTGCACCAGAACGTCGTAACATCCGCAGGTGGTCCCGCCATAAAAAAGAAGGCCAAGATCGGACTTATCCAGTTCCAACTTAGCGCTCCCAAACCTGATGTTCGTCCATTTATCCTCCCAGCCCCCGTCTCGTCAGTATAGTCACATACCAACCTGTATCATCCAGATGGACCACACCGTGATCATAAACAATTATCTCCAAATGGACCGCATCAACGCCCCCCTCCGCAAGTACGTCCTCTCCCTCTGCAAACGCATCAAAGAATCAGGATGCAACGTCCTCCTCATCCAAAAATCCATCCTCCGCGATGCCGTCGACACCATCGCGCTGCACTTCCTCGCACAGCTCAAGATCCTCGTCATCACGGACGTCGAGCGCAGCGAAATCGAGTTCCTTGCGAAGACGCTGCGGTGCCAGCCCATTGCGGATATCGATGCGTTCAAGGCGGATAAGCTGGGGTTCGCGGATGTGGTGGAGGAGGAGAGCGTGGCCGGGGGCGGGAAGGCGGTGGTGATCAGGGGCATTAGGGGCATGGGTCCGACAGTGAGTATATTGGCGTTGGGTGCGAATCAGATGATCGTGGATGAGGCAGAGAGGAGTCTGCACGATGCGCTGTGTGTCGTGCGGTGTCTCGTGAAGAAGCGGTGTGTCTCGTTTTCATTCTTTGTAATTTCGTTTGGACCTCACATAACGCATAGTGCGCTCATCTGCGGTGGCGGTTCACCCGAGATCCACGTGTCGCGCACGCTCTCAAAGCACGCGTCTATGCTGAAGGGCATGGAAGCGTACTGCTTCCAGGCATATGCGGACGCGCTGGAGGTGATCCCGACGACGCTTGCAGAGAACGCGGGGCTCAACCCCATCGCGATCGTCACGGAGCTGCGAAACAGGCATGCATGTGGGGAACTGGGCGCGGGGATTAATATCCGAACTGTGAGTGCTGCTGTGACTGGAGTCTTTGTTGGCCTTACTGTGCGGATTCTACTTATCGATGCTATCTGTGATATAGGGTCGGGTGTCGGATATGTTTGACGAGGGCGTGGTGCAGCCGTTGCTTGTGACGACAAGCGCGGTGGAGCTAGCGACTGAGACTGTGTGTTTGCTGTTGAAGATCGATGATTATGTGCAGAGCAGATAGAATGTGTTCGTGCTACCTTTATAGAATACGCTCAATCAAATTGACGATGAAGATCCCTTTACACTGGGGTATACATACTTCTCAAGTTCCACGCATCTAATCCGCCATATCGTACAGATACAACGAGCTCATAGTCTCGACATGAACCATCTTCCTTGAAATACTCCATCTAATGCAAAGATCTCCCACCACCCTCCGGCGTATCCTCACCACCAATCCTTTCCTTCGCCTACACTCAACCAATCAAAAACATCAACACACCATCCACGACACATAAAGCAAAAAAGCGCACCTGAGCAATCAGATCCCCATCAATAACAGGCAAAGACTCCCAAGCCTCCCCACTCCAGGGCACAACCTCCCAGCGTGTCGGCGCATTCCCCACACACAGACATATGTCTTCAGGAAGGTGTGCGCCATACTCCGAGTTGAAATGCGTTCGGACCTGGTTCTCTTCTGTTTTTTTTTGTGCATCAGCAGCAGCGAGAGGAAAAGGAACAGGAACAGGGAGAAATAAAAGAGGAGACGAAAGCAACGCACCTTCGGCCATGGCTTCGAGCTGCGCCATCATCCCGCGCACGATGTTCTCCGCGGCGTCGCGGTACTGCCTGCGTCGCGCGAGCTCGAGGACGAGCTTGTTGAATGCGGTTTGGTAGGACACGAAGCGGCTGCGAAGATGGTCGAGCGTGAGGAGGTGGTTGTGCATTCCGCTGAGCTCTTCTTCGCATTTGGCCTTTTTATATACATAGTGTTAATGGGGACCGTGTGACCATGAAGAGAATGGAGACACTGACCTCGACTTTGTCCTGCGTTTGCAGCATCTCCACCATGATGTCGCTGAGCTCGTCAAGGTCGTCGAGGGTATGTGTTAGGAGGCCGAGTTGGCTCCGAGATATCTGCTCTGCGGCCTGAATCTTCTCGCTGTGTAAGAAGGAAGAGTGGGTAGTTAGATGACGTGTAACAAGAGATAGACGATGCACTGACTGGTGCATCTCGATAGTGTCGGCACCGTCCTCCAGCTCGGCCATAATCGACGGGAGCTCATTCGTATCCCGATTCATGTCTAATAATCAAAAATTCAATATTGAGCAGGACGTTCGCGTTGGACTCACCATGGAGGTCCTCGTCACTAAATTCTTCACCAGCCTCGTTATCCTGCAATGCACTAGCCATCTGCCCATAATGCGAGGTGAGGCTCTCTAAATGCGCAGCCATGGCGTGCGAGATCACGTCCTGGGCGGTGAGGATCTCTTCTACCACTTTCGTTGGAGGGTCCGTTAGCTCAGGCAGGGAGTCTCTGATGGAGGCGATCGTCGCTGTCAGTGTCTCTGGGTATTCGTCTGTCTTTGCCATGATATCCTATGGGGGACGAGGTGAGAGTGTGAATAAAAGGACAGGGGAGTACATACATCCAGCCCCAATCTATCATTCTCCATCGTCTCCAACACGTCCTCGATCGCCTGCTCATCCACGAAGTCCCTGAGTGTCTTCCAATACCGTCTGTCCTTCTCCTTCTCCTTCTCCACACTCTCCTCCCTCCCTTTGTGCTGCAACCCATTCCGAAGGGTGGACGATGGACTATGCGTGACTGCACGACGTCGGACGTCATCAAAGTGCTGGCTCCCGAAGAGTGAGGAGTCGGCAGAGGCGCTCTCGTGAAAATCGGGCGGGACGAGCTGGGCACCGAGCGACTCGAGGATAGCATCGAGCGCGTCAGAGTGCTTTACACGGAGGGTGTCCCATTCCTGTGCGGGGTAGTTGGGATCAGCGCTCCTGGTGAAGGGAGAGTACCAACCTGGACTTGTTTCTCGAGAGACGCGCGTTTCTCTTCAATGCTTTTGGCTACGCTTGCCACGAGCTAGACGTGATGTTTTATTGTTGAGATAAAGTGAAATTTGAATGTGGATGTCGAACCTTGAGCTGGTCGCCTACAGCGTCGGTGACCCAGCGGACCTTGGCATCGAGGGCAACGACGTCGACGGATGCGCGGGCAGAGGTGTTGGAGACGGCGTGTGCACGTGAACAGAGCTGTTCGCCGTTCTGGAGAGCTTTTTTGGACTGGAGGACGAGGGAGACGAGGTGCGGCTTTGTTGGTGGTGGTGATGATGACATCGCTGGGCAGGTGGCGGTGCAGATCGAACTCGCCTCCTCCCTATTTATTTCACAATTTCTGCAAGTACTGTATCGATATTACCATGTATCTATCCACCACCCTCTGTCTTGCCTGCTCCTCTTCCCTCCCGCCGCCCAAGAAATCCAAATTAAACACTGACATATGGGAGCTCACTGATCCCGGGATATTCACGACCCCGTGCTGCCAACGTCTCATCTGCTCCAGCTGCATCAGGGCCAACCCACGGTTGCAGCGATACAACCCATGTCTGGCGTGTCTAGGAGGAGTCGCCGTCGTGCGCTCCACCCCAAGCTTCCCGACTCCTTCGATCCCTGCTAATGTGGACGGAGCTGTGAAAGATGAGGATACGTTCGTGCTTGGGGATGATGAGGATGAGGATTTTGAAGCTGACTCTGCTGATAAAATGAAGACGAAGCCGGAGCTCTCTGAAGCGAAACACCCTGTTACCTCTGCTGATCCACCGAATTCAAGCGAGAAATCCGTTGACACCCCTCCACCAAAATACCATATCACTAAATCAGACACCCTCCAAGGGATCGTCCTGCGGTTCAAAGTAGACGTACGTTTCTCCCAAAATCAATCTAATCATCCACTCACCTAATATCAGCCATATGAACTCTGCCGCCTAAACAACCTCCCTCCCAGCACCCTCAGCACGACCCCGCACCTCCTCCACACCCGGCGCATCCTCCTACTGCCTCCCTCTGCCCACACATCCGCACATCCAGATTCACGCACAGACACACCTGAAGAGACGCGCGCGAGGGATGAACGCCATAACCGCGAACGTGCAGAGAAACGCTTGCAGACGCTGACGAAGGAGGTGGATTGGCGCGTCGCTAAGGCGTATGTCGCGTTGGCTGATGACCCGGCGGAGCAGGAGCAGGAGGAATGGCGGAGGAAGAGGAAGGAGCAGGGTGCCATGGAGCCGGCGACGCTAGAGGCGAGGGCGATTGAGAGATATTTCGATGATGATGAGTGGGAGGAGGGGCAGAAGAGGGCTGGTGGGAGTGCATCGGGGAGTGGATGGGGTCGGATAAAGGACAAGGAGAAAGAACACGGAGATGGGACGTGGTGGAATTGGAGGAGTGGTTGATTGGGTATGTTGAGGTTTAACTATTGTATCATTTTCCGTGTATGCATCTCTACTTATGTGTAACATATTTAAAGCCTATGGACAAGGATGTATAGACGCTCAAGACGGTCGATAGTCCGAAACAGGTTTTCAGACTTCGTGTTCGTTGAAGGGATTCTCGGCAATCACCTGGGAGATTTTGTGTAATTTTTGAACAAGTTGCCGGGAGCCTTATTGCACGCCAAACTTAGCTTCAGAAACTTCCTTCAAGGCGCGTCGACGCGTCAGAGTCACGTGTATTACCCTACATGATTAAGACTCTTTCAGACTCAGACACCGACATGCTCACTCTGTGGCATCAGGCTCATTTAGCACTTGTCTCAGCCATAGCGGTTCCGAGGCCTTAGACGTTACCCTCTGCCGGACTGCAAATGCCCTGGAAAGGCAAAGCGAAGGCCACTGAGCAAGACTTCGCAGACCTTAATCCAACGATCACATATCGGCACCTCTTCGCCCAGAACCTCGGAGTCAAAGATCCACTTCGGGTCATCGCCCTGTGCGACAGTGATGCTTTTTATGCCGCCTGCGAAATGGTCCGCCTTGGGATAGATAAGGAAACGCCTTTGGTCGTTCTCCAGTGGGACGCGCTCATTGCTATCAACTATCCAGCCAGGAAGTACGGGATTACCAGGCTGAAGAAATTGAACTTGAAGGAGGTCAAGGAGAAGCATCCGGACCTGCTTGTCGTTCATGTTGCGACTTATAAAGAGGGGGCAGCAGAGCCTGGCTATTGGGATGATGTTGATACAAAAACGCACAAGGTCAGTCTGATCCTCGATCGATATTCAGTACCCTGACTGCTCAAGCTATTGTATTAGGTCTCATTGGATTATTATCGAAGGGAGAGCGTCAAAATAGCAGGTCTGTTCAAGCAGTGTTTACCTGACTGTGAGATCGGTGAGATACTCTGAACAGCAGCCCATTCCTTTGCGATGACTGACACCATGACTAGAGAAAGCGTCCATTGACGAGGCTTTTTTTGACTTCACGAGGCCGATCCGCAAGATTATCCTCGAAAGATACCCATATTTAGCTCATGTTCCTCTCGACGCGCCGAACGGCGTCGATACTCCGTTACCGCCGCCTCCCCCAATAAAGTGGGATGGCCTTGGACATGTAATACCAATCAATCCACCACCTCTTAATGAAGAGAAAGAGGAAGAAGTCTCCCCAGATCCCGACAAATTCGAAAAGAGCGAAGATACGCCAGCAACGTGGCATGATGTCGCGTTGGCGATCACTGCAGAATTAATGGACAAAGCCAGAGAGCATGTTCATGTGACTCTCGGATATTCCACATCTGCGGTACGTCAGACTTCTAAATTTGCCTTTAGACACACGCTATATGTGATATATTTAGGGTATCGCAAGGAATAAATTCCTTGCCAAGGTATAATCAATCAGCACGTCCTGCTTGACTCCTCCTTCTGACGCAATCCCTCCCCAGCTGTCGGCTTCATACAAGAAACCGAATAGCCAGGTCGGTACTCTGTATTCTCAAGAGAAAGTGCCCCGCTGACATCGCGGAAGAGTATATTAAGAAACTCTGCCATTCCCCAATACCTGCGACCCATGTCCTTTCAAAAGGTATGTTCCACGATCTTGAGACATCGCGCGTACTTACCTTTTCAAAGATAAGATTTTTGGGCGGTAAACTTGGCAGTGCTATTGCAGAGGAGTTCGGCGCTTCCACAGTGGGTGACTTATTGTAGACAATATATCATTTTGGTTGTAAGTTCTACTCTGATTTAACCTTTGCAGGACCATTACGCTAGGTTTGCATTCTTCACATACGTATGCATCTGTTCTGATCGTGGTTCAGACGAGATGCAAAGCAAATTCGGAGAGGAGTCGATATGGATATATGAAGTGATTCGGTACGACATTGATATGTGTTCCTACGTGATTTCAGAAGCCTTACTTGTACGCCAGAGGTATTGACAGATCGGAAGGTTCCCATACTCTTATCTGGCATCATTTGGTCATCACGGCTGACGCTTGATTCAAGTGAAAGAGAAAAAGTCGACAGTCAATAAAAGCATGCTGGCATCGAAAAACCTTCCGAAACCAATCACGAATGCCTCCGAGGGATTCCAGTGGATACGAGTACTCGCTGCTGAGCTTGCGCTTCGGCTCAATGAGGCTCGAGAAACAAGCCCCAATCTATGGCCAAAATCCCTCGTATTGCATGCTCGCAAAGGTTCGTTTGTTTTATCTGCCATGACACTTGACATATACGGATATAGGTTATGAGTCGGGGCGATCAAAACAAGCACCATTCCCGTTCACTCGCGACGTCACAGTTGATACGATCGCGGCAGCAGCGGACAAGTTGTGGAAGGAGCTAGTTGGCATGTCTCTCGTTACGAAAGTCACCAGCGTGCAACTCGGTTTTACCGGAATAGAAACCGCGGAACCTGGGCAACGTAGCATCGATGGTTTCCTCCAGGGCAGCTCAAATACTAAGAGGCAAAGAGATGACGACAAGGACATTCAACTTACAGATGTCGTGAACGAGGACGATGTTTTCTCTATGGATAACTCGGGCGAAGGGCAGTCGGGCAATTTGTGCACATCATCTTTCGTGTGCGCCCGATGCGGTAAGCGGATATCGTTGCCTTCATCCAAATCGAGATCGTCTGTGGAGGAGGAGGTACAGTTGGACGCTCTGCGCCTAGAGCATGACGATTTTCACTTTGCCCAGGATCTGGCCAAGGAATCCTCCGAGGATGCTCAGATTGTCTCGGCCACTGCGAAGGAATCTCCAAAAAAGAAAAAGAGACGGAAGGAATCGAAGCCTCTGGGTATCGAAAAATTCTTCAGTCGAACGTGAAAAATGTCTTTAAAGTCTAATTGAACTCACTCGGTCAGCGCGGTCGGCAGACTCCTTCAGACATAGATATATTGATGGTTGTAAAGATGTTCGACAGATATATCACTGTTCTTATATCAAGTTGTTGACGTCCATCGTTGACTTGACTTCCCAGGCAACAGAAGATGCATGGCCCTTCGAATGAATCAAACATGGATCATTTGCAGCCTTGGGGCCTTGTCTTGGATACCTCTGTACTTTAAGTCCCTCGACGGGCTTTCAGCCAGACTATTCTTCTCCCCCTTCAGTCTGGACTGGTTCCCTTCGTATCTGCAGCAGATACACTGTCTGCTCGCGACATCGGCGATGGGCGACTTCTCCCTGAACCACTTTTTCTACTAGTATGTCAGCAACAGTGTACCTTTCTGCTGGGAACATTTTTATTCTTTTTCTAATTTCAAGTCTCATCGCTCATTCAACTGTGATATCCGACTCTTTTTTCTCTTGTTTGCGGAGGGGATTGGGAGGAGCCATTGTATGTGTAATTAGTCGGAACATTCAATGGGATGATTTCTAATCGACATTTAGGCTGTCAATGTGTTTGCAGTGCTTTAGGCTGCGTTTTCTCTCGTTTCTGCCATCCGCGAACATTGTGATCCATACTTTCGACTCTCTGCTGTTGCGCAAACGAGTCTCTCACGATATCTGCAGCCATCATCAGTCTTGGTTGGATTACTGCTGGTGTTTTAAGCAGATCACCTTCCTTTGCTGTATTCACACAGCATCAGCGGCGGGCATCACATCGCGTCGCAAGGAACATGCTATTTTAATTCGGGGCCCTTTCTCAACATTATATTCTCCAAAATGACTCTTAGCAAGCCATCCGATTGGTGGGACTTACTATGTACATCATGCGGCTCCTCAGATTTCATACCCAGATTTCTTATTCAGCTTACATCTTCTGGTATCCTAATCTGCCATGCGTCTGTTTCTCATTTCTGGATTCACTGTAGCCCGGGCCCTCTGCATCCATGATATTCGCATTTACTTGCTCGTTTATGCTCGGTAACTAAATTCCCTTTTTACCATAAACCGAAGTTGATGCTGCCTATAGGAGTTGTCAATGTCTTGCTGCCCTATGATGCCCTCCGCATCCTGGGGCCTCTGCTTGATACGTCATCATAGAGGGAATGCTCCATGAGCTTCGGCACTAGCGGACAGTTCGCGCGAGCTAGCCCATCCTTTTCAAGGAAAGAAGCATCCATTTGACGAGAAGGTCAAGCAATATCACCACACCCTCATATCGATCGCTCACTGTGGAGCCATCACTCAGGTTAGGCCCAAGACATCCCTTGGTCCTTTGCTCCCCGTAATCTAAGAGCGGTCAGGCCAATGTGGAGTTTCTACAGCTAGCCCGGTTCTCTCTCCATCGGGCATGCTATTACCCATGTTTCTAACCTTCAGCGTAGTATCGCCCCTCCCAAATCCTCTGCAAAGAGATTCCCGCCTAGTGCTCGCGCCTCGGATGATCATTCCCGCCAGGGCTCAAGTGCTTCCATGGGCCTTCTAGCCACTCCTCCTCGTATACGCTCTTCTGTTCTCCAGCTGAACGTCAAGCAACCTCGCTCACATGTAGTGATTGTCAATTGCAGTTGAACATCCATGGGACCTGACATACCACGGCAGTCTTGAAGCCATACATTTGGCAGGTGCGACAGTGGAACACCGTGTTGCAGCAGCTCCGCATTCTCGAATGATTAAGAAAAGCCGAATTGGAGTTCTCGACAGGCGACTATAGGATTGCCACGCAGCAGATCCTCTTCATATGAAAAGTCTTGACCAGACGAAACCATAGTCCTCCATATCATTCTTTCGCGGGGTCCATCGGGATCCCCAAGGCGCTCTCCCCTCACGTTGCAGGTCTCAATCATGACGTTCACACTGTCATACACTTCGTCACCGCTCTCGTTCGTATGACTGCTGTAGCTCAGGGCATCATTATCCACGTCGTTCACCGCACCACAGTGGGTATTCATACGATCGGCACAGGTCAAGCCCAGTGCGTTCCTTGAGGCGTCAACGTTGCTCCCGCTCAAATGAATGACGGAATTCCGTAGACAGGCTGGCCTCGCGCCGGTCAAGAGCATTCAAGGGAGAGACACAGATAAAAACACCTCCGGAAGGAAGCATCGGTGTCATTTTAACTGGTTCAAATCGCACGAACACAAGCTAGTATTGTAGTTTTCATCTTCACCCAACGTTTACTCAACACAAGTCAATGTGAACTTCCTAGCTAAATCCTCTCATATCTTTTGAATGAATACACTATGTATATATGTACTCCCGTATCGCCGTGCTCGTGTTCCTTGCAATTAAGATACTATGCTCACTCTATATGTCAATACTTACAACACTGGAACTGTTTGAATTTATTTATCTATAGATTTGAGATAGCCCATT
>JABCKG010000092.1:7583-34732 GCA_018851835.1 Hypsizygus ulmarius | reverse complement strand
TAGGCACCCAAAGCAAAGTACGCCCAACCAATTTGGTCAGTAAGTACTCCGCGCTCAGCCGCCAACATTCGGCGTGCACGGCTGTCTAAATTGACGTGGTTATGTGCATACTTTATCCTGATCATCAGATTTGCTTATGTACTAATGGGGGGGGGGGGGGAAGTTCGAGTGAACCGTCGTGGCCTTTCGCGTGTTTTTTTCCCGCAAGCCTGACTGCTACAATAACAATTAATAGCAAGAAGATGGGAGGTGAGCAAGTTGTTGAAGCTTCATTAAATCATGGTTATGGATGAGATGACGCCTGTGTGAGCAGACTGCAGTGGACAACGACTTGGATGACGAGCGCGAACTTGTGGTTCCTAATCCCTGATACATCATCATACATGGACCTCAGGCGGAGGGTTAGCAAAGTACGGCCAACCGATTCGATCAGTGCTCCCGGCCCATGCTCAGCCGCCAACATTCAGCGTGGCTGTTTGATCATCTTACTGGTGTCCGCCCGGGTGAAGTCGACGTCAGACGAGGTGTCGTCAAGCTTGTTTCAAGCGAGGCCAAAAGCCGTCACCAGCCGTCTCTATTACCACAAGTTGGCCCGGCCAACGAGGGCTTGGCTTGTTGCCTTTGAAATTCGGAACGAACTTGTGTTGCGCAATTGACTGTCCGCTCGCTGCTCTATGGTAAGTAAGCGTGGCCACGGCCAACGTTCTACAGCCTCGAGAGGGACTCCACTGGTACACAACATTTCGACTTCAAACAACTTTGAGGTTCATCCTAATGTGTGTGTGTAGAGACCACTTACAACGTTTCATAGGGCAGGCCGTTCTCATTGCTGAGGTATTGCGAATCATCCGACTGAGGAGGCGACTGATGAAATGGGAGCCATAGTTCATCGTCATCATCATAGGCATATTCTCATCCCAATTCCATCACAGCCAGCACATCGCTAAACCAAAAAGTATAAAGGGGGTGCTACTGAATCGAGAAACTGTAGGCAGCCGTCGCTTGATAGCAGTAAGTCTTTCTAATTACGGTGGCGACTGCTGAATACACCCCCACAGAAATTGCGCGTCGCCTTTTTCTCTATGCTATTCTTGTGCCTCGGCTAAGCCATAGGTGGTCCTGCATACAAACGCCAATCACTCCCGAATGGTCGCACCTACCTCAACCATCCCAGTGCCAAAGCGTCCAGTTTTCTGACTCTGACAATGTCACTCTTTCCATCGACCCCTCCGGCGATGCCTGGGAGGGAAGGTACTATCATTTCAATGGCATCGACTCCGACACCGGCTTAGCGGAGGAGTTCACCATCCATGTCGTCGACGTGGTCGACGACAGCGAACTTCACAGACGAATGCTCTATTCCTGCTCCTCGCATCCCTCGAAACACCACCACAGATCTGATTATCCGACCCCAGGCCTTCGTTTGCGACTGGTACTATGCTATGCTTGCATCAGAAGCGCGGTCTACGCTGCCCAGATGTCTGGCAAACCAGGCCAAAATGGTCAAAAAACGCCATCAACACCCGTCTTCGCGCGAACAACAACAACGCCCTCATGAATCGCCTCGTCGACGGCGTCGTTGTCGCTTTCAGCGTGTCAATTCGCTTCCAGTATCACGACCTGACCTGGTACATCGCAAACCGCATCCAGGGTCACGCCAGACAAGTCGGTGCCGGCGGATGTGTGCGTTAAGAACGATGACTGGACCGAGAGGATCTCTCAGCTTCAGGCGAATGTCGAAGAGATCAAGAAGGCGATCACGTCTGGCGATAGCCGTCCACGCACTTTTGTCCGCGTCTCGGTCGACGATGCACGGGGTGTCGATGGCCATGCCGTTGCTCATGGGTTAAAGGCAACGACGTCTTCCAGTGATTTCCAGCCCCTTTCATGCGCGTAGTACATGGATTGTTTGGTACTTACATACTTGTCAAGAAAGTCGCTCATCGCGATCAGTTTGTTCAGACTGGTAGCTACGCCTGCTTTGTACTTGATGCTGGATTTACGGATCTGAGATATCGATATATTTAGAATAAAGCCGATAACCTCTGCGCCAATATCTGAGTCTGGAAGCAAACGTTGCCCATCCATAAGAACTTCCCTCTTCCACTTGCCAGGTGTATTTGATAAATATACCAAGCCGTCAATAATAAAGTGGTTCTATGCTTACTGCTTACTGCATACCAGAATCAGCGGCCATTCTGGTACTTATGTAATCCCATCCGACCCAAATCTTTGTACCCCTACACATTCAAGTCAGTCGTCGTCCGCCGATGCCTTTTCTCCCACCGCCAATTCGTGTTCGGACTCGTGCATCCTCATCCACAGCCCACCCTAGATTAGTACCCAAAACACCAGTCTACCAAATGAATCATAACGAATACAGGTAACACGCGCACCTTAATATACATAGTCAAATGCACCCCAGGCCAAAGTATATCCCGTCCCTTCAAGTTCACGCCTCTGCCTTTTTTCTGGCTTTCGTTGTTCTCTGTCCCGCTCCATTCCTTCGGCGGGAGCGACTCGGCTGGCTGGGCTTCGGGGGCTAGTGAGAAGTGCGCAAAGCGCTGTAGGAGCCGGACGAGGAAGAAGGAGGATTCGTGGTATGCGAACTGTTTTGCATGGGATGTGGGTGGGTCGTGGTGGGATCAGCATGCAGAAGGAAAATGACGAAGCGGTAGGAAAAAAACACGATAGAAAGTGAAACCGGGAGACGAGGGAGGGAGAACGGAAAGAGAAACACGTAGTAGAAATCAGAAATCACACACACATACCTTCTGCCCCAGACAAATCCTCGGGCCCGCATTGAACGGGAGGAATATAAACGGGTTCGGCGTGAGATACCTCCCCAGGCGCTCGTCAAGGAAACGGTCCGGGTCAAATTCGAGGGCTGTAACAAGGGGATTTAATACCAAATTCTCTTATGTATTCGGAAGTGGATTTGATTGTCGCAAGGAAGGAGGATATGTATATGTATGTATACACGCACCATCGGGACCCCATAGATCCGTGCGCCGGTGCATCAGAAACACGCCATACGAGCATCTGGGGGTCATGTCAGCTTTGCACCACAGCGAGAACACGGCGAGGAGGGAAGAAACGGACTTGGTGCGCGCGGGGATGTAATATGACGGTACACCTGGCGTCTTAGAAGGCCAGACGGTCGCTTTGTTCGATGTTCTGTGGATTTAGTGAAGTGGTGAGAGGATCAAATTGGGAAGCGGAGAATACGGCGGACCTGCTGTCGAATGGTCTGTGAAAAATTAAAAAAAGTGGACCGTCAGGATTCCAGAATCATGAAATACGTGATGGGGATACTTACACAGGCGGATACAGCCTCAATGTCTCTGCAAACATGAAACTTGCCTGATAAGCATTCGTTTGAAAGCCTTTGGACGCAAGGACCGTACCGTTAATGAACGCCCGCAGATACTTCATCTCCTTCATGTGCTCGTACGTCGGCCGCCCCGTCGGCCCAACCTTGCGGAAAATCTCCTCGCGGAGCCGCTTCGTGATGTGAGGGTGCTGCGTGAGCATGTACACGGCGAAGGTGAGGGTGGATGCCGTCTGTCATGAGCGGTAGCTTGTTAGTTGTAGTTTATCAAAGGGGGATGTGAGATGGGATATAACAGAGAAGCATACAGTATCGCGGCCTGCTACTAGGAGGTTCGTTAACTGCAAAAACAACGAGTCTGTGAATTTATTTTGTAATCGGTGGGAACGGTTGGGTACCTCATCTTTGAGAATTTGGCGGTCTAGAAGGTGGATCAGCTCAAGCGTGGAGTGGCGCAGCAACCGCATCGACATCAGACCTTGTGTTTGAGAAACCAAATGTTCCAACAACGTCTCATGCCTCTCCTCCTCTATAATCTCAACCTTCCGCGCCTTATCTTCATTCACATCGCCGCCCCTCTTCTTCCTCTCCACACCCCTCAATGCATCCTCCAAAATCGGACCCACAAACGTGTCCACCACCTCCCTATGTCCCCTCACCGTGTCCCCAAAAAATTCCACAAGCGCCCAGCTCGGCCCGTACCGCGTGCGCAGCGCCGACAGCTTCTGCCCCGAGATGAACGCGTGCGCGAACACGTTCGCGGGGTGTGCTTCCTGGGCGCGATTCGTGCACATGTTCGCGGGGCTGGTAGAGGGGTAGGGCAGGCCGGCGGAGAGGGAGCGGACGTCGGTGCCGCATAGGAATTCGGTGGCAGTGTCCAGGGTGAAGCGGGAGACGAGATCCTGAGGAAGAATTGAGCTAGACAAGGGATGCAGGAAGGCTGGTGGAATTCACCTGGAAGTCGATGGCGTGGCCATCTGCTAACCTTGCCTTTGCTTGATTGATGGCGTCTTCGGCATGTCGGTCGAACAAGTCAAAGTCACTGATCCGTTCTTTAGTGAAGAAGGGGCGTGTCATGGTGCGGTGGAACCTGTGAGGTTAGACTCAGAAAATTAGTAGGTGCTCAGCAAAGAATACATGTTACGAGTTGTATCATACTTCCACATGTCACCATCTGAGTTGAAGACGCCGGTTCCGAGAAGGGACGAGAATTGAGTATTGAAAATCGGGCCTGGAGGCAATACGGTTCGCATGAAAGAAGGGAAGACATGAAATTGAATACCTTTCTCAAATATGTCAAATTGGGTTGCGAGAATGGCCTATATGCGCGAAAACTGCTGAGAAGAGGAGCATATACATGGATAACAATTACCTTGATATGTTCAGGTTCATAGGTAAAGACCTTATATGTGTCCGTGAGTATGTGTGGTACTTTATGGCTAGGAAGCCTTACTCGGTTTTCACCGAATATTTTGAGCGCGTATGTGTTTCCGTATTGTTCACACCACTGCAAAAACACGTCTCCTAAAAATTTCATGTATAAACGCTCTAGCCGTGACCATAGTGTGATGCATTTGGTACTAACCGGGATAGCCACACTTGAAGTTCTTCACCATGGCCGCCACAATTGAGACGCCGCCCGGCCACCTATCTTCGACCTGAGGAATCGACACTGCACCCCGGCGTTGAGCATCAACGACATTGCTGTATTCATTCCAGAAAAAGGAGGCGAATAGAAAGAGGAGGCGGCTCAAGAGCGCGACGCCGATGACCACCCAAGTAGGAATCGCAGCTGCCAGATCAAGGTTCTTCACAAGAATACTGATGATCGAGTACAGTACAAACGACAGGGGAAAGCTGGAAACGATAGCATGGCACAGATATTGCGGGCCCGGTGGAAGGATCATGGTAAGATACACAAAGAAGCTGAAGAGGAAGTGAAAGTGACAGCTGCAAAGAGCAGTCAACGGAGCCTTTTATCGAACGGTTGTGATTGAGTCCTGTCCAAAGATCGAAATGATGACTGCATTCGTATCATCCGAAAGCACATTGGGAACTACAAGTCCTGTAGAGTCCAAACTAAGCTGTTCAGTTTCTAGATATAGCAGTGCTGTGAATTTCACGTGGCAGTCATATAGAGTCAAGCTCGCCCGTATACTTATGGCTGGCTGCCCTCAGCCACCACCAATAGGCTTTTTCCATTCTTTATTCGCCTGCACGCGGACTTCGGGGAGGCCAACCGGGTTACAAACGAAATATTGTTTCCCTGAGCACGACGGTGACTGGAACTCAAATAAAAACATCAGTCCCGATTTGTCAGAGGCGCTATCAATTGATACTTCCACAGCAATTGGGAGATTCGACAGAGATCCACACTTGGGTGGCAAAAACTATTCTGGCGACTATCCCGTGTTTATCAGATGCAAAAGGAAGTTGAAATCAGGGAATGTAGGATTGACCCGCAGAATGGGAACCCGGTCCATCTCTAAGGATCCGTACGAAGCATTAGAACTCAATTTCTCAGGAGTGGTCGTTGTGCAATAGGACCACTCACTCGAATATGCGGCCCGGCATGCTGGTCTTACACCTAGAGAGAACATTCTATCTTTCTGTTTTCAGCGGTCCAGAGCTACTGCGAGACAATAGCAGAGTTCATATGAAGTGAATCCAAATACAGGAATGACAATGACAAGGTTGGATAGTTGGTCTTATGATCAAACGGAAGCGGCGACGAGTCACAGTGACGCTCCCGGCACGGTGCGCATGACGTTTTCCAAGAGGACGTTGTGGCAAAGATACGACTATAGCGGATTGAAGACTGGGAAGATACATTGCAATTGCAATGTCGTGCTGTGAAGAGATCGGGCCGGCTTATTCCGGCCAGCATGTTGACAGATTTGTTTGTACTGAAAGAAATTCTTGAAGCATGTACATATATTGACCACTAGCATCATACATACATACGTGCAACCGTAGTCTCAGTCCAATCATGAGCATAACATCCAGACGACTCACCGGACGCCAATATTCAGTTATATACAATGTCGGGATAAATCAGATCCCTCCAGGTCTGCCAGTAAACTGAGGGCGGAGACAAAAGAGCAATTTGCTCGGGATGATATCCAATGCATAATGGGTTTGACTGATAATGCCTTCATCCTACAGTGTTACATAGCTAATACAACTTCTTAACTTCTGTTTTACTGACCCCCTTTCTCTTGCTAGAATATACAAACATAACCCTTTACAAACGATCTGTGAAGCATTGAGTCAGGTTACAATGGGAGAAGTGCAGGTATACTACGTACCAACATTGCCAAGATCGGCACAAGCCTCCTTGACACGGGCGGTGAGAGTCTTCTCACCCTCACGAACCCACACACGGGGGTCGTAGTACTATGTTAACATCACTGCGTCAGATCAAAAAAAAAATGCAGAGGCCTCGGTGCACACCTTCTTGTTGGGCTTGTCAGCGCCCTCGGGGTTACCGACCTGGGTTTGGAGGTATCCCTTTTTCTTCTCAACGAAGTCCTGAGAGGCACGACAGAAAAACTTGAGAAGACTGAGAGAAAAGAAAGATTAGACCACATACCCGGATACCGACGAGGTATGCCCATTGGGTATCAGTGTCAACGTTCATCTTGACAACGCCGTGGTTGACGGCAGTGTTGATCTCCTCCTTGGTAGATCCAGATCCACCGTGGAAAACGAGGAACCTATACACGGCACATCAGCGCCATATCGCACGCGGGTGGTTCGGTACTCACAATGGCTTCTCGATCTTCCCGCCCAACTTCTGGCTGGCGAACTGTTGATGCTTGCCCAACAGATCAGGCTGGAGCCTGACGTTTCCGGGCTTATATACACCATGGACGTTTCCAAACGCAGCAGCGATGCTGAAGTTGGGCGAGATCTTGCTCAATGCATCATGGACTTCGTAGACATCCTCAGGTTGAGTGTATAGACTTGAGTTATCGACTCCAGTGTTGTCGACACCATCCTCCTCGCCACCAGTAATACCAATTTCCATCTCGAGCCATAGCCCGAGTGGGGCCATGCGCTTGAAGTACTTAACACAGGTCGCGATGTTCTCCTCCTTCGATTCTTCGGACAGGTCGAGCATGTGTGAGGAGAAGAGGGGCTCCTGGTGTTCCTTGAAGTACGCCTCATCAGCCTCAAGCATTCCATCGAACCACGGGAGGAGCTTGTGTGCGCAGTGGTCACTGTGGAGGACGACGGGGCTGGATGGACGCCTAGTTTTAGCGACGCGTAGATAGAATGATGTCATTGAGCTTGTACGCACACTCCGTAGGCCTTGGCGACGGTGCGGACGTGGAAAGCGGCAGCGGTGGCACCGGCGATAGAGGCTTGTTGCTTATCGTTCGCGAGTCCTTTTCCAGCAAAGTATGCGGCTCCACCTTGAGAGACTTGGATGATGATCGGAGACTTGATGTCTCTGGAAAGGCTGTGAGTAAGAATCGAGCTGGAAACGGTATCGGCAATTACCTAGCGGCCTCGAGAACAGCATTCGCTGTCGACGAGGAGGTCACATTCTAAAAAGATACTTCAATTGGATGTGATGTCCGACATCAGACGGAAACGTACGATGGCCTGAGACATGGACATTCAGCAACAGTTTATATCGCACAGACACAAGAAAACTTACCGGAATAGCGAACTTTTGAGATTCTCATGTAAGAACCGCTGCATATTACCATGAAAAGAGTACAGACTGCACACCTTCTTCTCCTTTGCATATTCGAACAGTTTTCGGACGTTATCACCAGTCAAAACACCAGCCTTTGAACCAGTCAAATTCACTAGATCGCAGGAGATCGGAGCTGGAACGTACGGGCACAATGTCGAGGACACCCATGATTTATTGCGATTAAATTTAAGTGGGATGTAGAATGGAGGAGAGAGGACCGATGCGAATCGCGCCCTGTTCCGATTCCATTTTGACGGATGGTACCGAATCACGTGTAACGATGCTAGCGACGGAATCCCGAATACTCACTTTTGAAATACTCACTTGTGTCACACTCCGACTCTGCAGTACTCAAGTTTAGGTCCTAGTCTAGGATGCGGGATAGTCTCGGCAGGAGTCTATTACTTCATGTGATAATGGTCTTTCGAAAGTAGTTGGGGTAGCTCATATATATTCTGTCAATACTCAATGGACGCGTCGACCTCCCCCAAACACATTTTTTCGTTGCTGCAATCTGCCTAAGACTGCAGATTTACTGTAAGTCGGAAGTTTTCATTGGGAACCCGCGGTCGGGATGGAATTACGAGGAGCTCGAGGCCTAGGTGAAGTGTTTGCTTGTTTGTACTTTTCTTGCGGACCGTCGATGCCGTCGCAACATCGTGGACGGAGGCAGACGGGTCACGGAGGCTATTGACTCTGGATCCATCCAACGTCCTCCAGCAAAACGCCGTCATGTAGGAACCCTTTCCATTCCAACATATCTATTCTGAATTCTCTCTAGGTCTTCATATCCTCCTCCCATTCCGAATTGTCGTCGACGACAACTCTATGGATATACTGTCGACGAGGCCTGGCTCACGCCTGCTCACGCTGTACGGCTTAAAACACGATTTGGATGAAGATGGACATTATCACCCTGACAGATGTTCCATACAATGCCGTAAGGCACATTCTCTCCACAATCAGATTCCCCGATGTCCTGTACTTCGTCAGGGTATCATCAGGCGGGGGCAGAGACACTTCCATAGCTATTGCCATCTCCACTAACGGCTCGAAGGCGGTGATGGACAAGTATATCACTGCATCCAGGATTGAGAGATTGCAGACGATTTTGGAACGGACAGACGCGCCTGCCTGGTACCGAATAAAATGCTCAAGCAATTCGAGGGAATAATCTCGACGGAGTTGTGTTTTTGTTGGGCCTCCCGGATGCAATTTGCTCTGCGAACTTGTGCTTCGGAGATATAGACATTTAGATATGTGGACTTGGGAATCTATTCATTTGAAACTTCTTTGGGAACCACCGCATTGTAATTTCAAGGCGACGTCGATCTTACCGTCAGAACATCATGCACCACATGCCCTTCCTCGGGTTCATGGCTTCTTAGGGTCCCAGAAGTTCTTCATCATAGTGCCCGAATTATGGAATACAGCTATATAGCAAAAACAATATGCGACGGGAATATTATCTATCATACCGGAATCCAATGCACAGACTGCCTCCAAATTATCTTTCCATATCCGCCTATTCAGGGAACAGCTCGTCCGCGACCTTCTGCGCCTCGAGCTCCGCTTCGCCCAGTGGGCCTGCAGGAACAGGTGCCTTCTTTTTCTCCTCTTTCTCCGTTTCCGTATTTTGAGCAGGGGGTTGTGTCGTAACCGTGTCAGTTGATGGTGGTTTTGCTTGCGTCGAGTCCGTCGTCTCTTCATTTTCAGTGCTGGTCTGTTCGCCAGTAGAACTCGTCGACGTCGAAGAAGAGGTCGTCTCCGCTTTCTCCTTCTCCGTCACCTCCTGCGTCTTCTCCTTCTCCTCTTTTTCCTTTTCCTTTTCCTTCACCTGCTCCTCCTTAACCAGCGTCGTTCCCCCACCAGGAACTGAACTGATCTCCTTCTCCGTCGTCGGCAGCACTTTCACCTCCGCCTCCGTCCCTTTGGCGCCCCCCGTACTGATGCTCTTCAAATCGACTTTTCCCACTCTGTCAAAGACGTCCCGTCCCGGCTCCGCCTTTCCCTCTGCGATCGATGTGTGCTCCTCCTTCGCGGCACCGGCCTTGCCATCGCCTTTGACAGCTAGGTTTTTGCCTTGACCAGCGGCGTCCCCCGCGTCCTGTCCTTGTATCAGAACGGCGTTCGGGTTGAGCGCCTCTTTCTCGGGAATGACGATCGCGGGGCGCCCACCGAGATCGCCGCCGACTGTGGTAGCGACGGGTATGGGGGCAGAGACAGCAGAATGTTGTGGAGTGAAGGCATGCTCTCCAAAGCCATATTGAGAGTACTGTTGCAAAGGAGACGGTGTTAGTATATGAGTAGATAATAGTAGATACCAGTGTAACTCACTTCCTCGAGGAAGTCGTTACTGAAATACGGATGTGGTCAATATCCAATCACGGCAATGTGAATGATGCAGAACTCACCAGCTGAAGTCCCACGTCTTCAACCACTTCGCATTCATACACTTCGTCTTCGTCCATGGGCTGCCATACGCCAACGGGCTGAAGTGCGCAAAATGCCAGACGGCGACCACAGCAAGGACAGCGGCAATTTGCAGACGCGTGCGGGGTCGTAGCGTCGATGTCACGAGGTCGAAAACTCCGGAGCACAGGAGAATAGCGAAGTACAATGCAGGGAAGTAGTGGTGCAAAAAGAGTTGGCGGCCCATGAGGAAGAAGGGGAGGTAGTGCAGCGACCAGCCGACGAAGAGGAAGCCGCAGAGGGTGTCGTATTTCACCACTTTGGCTGGTGTAAAGTAAGTCTATCAGCAGTATATATGATATAGGAGGGCGAAAATGCTTACTGCTGTCAAAGTCACGGTAGCCACGCTGGGCACGGAGGATGAGGAAGCCACGAACGGCAATGTAGAGGGCGACCGCGAATGTGCTTAGCCACCAAACGAAAGGGTTACCGATGAGGTAAATCTGGCGGTGGTCTTTCACCCAGAAATTCTACGTGTCGCTTGGTAAGCTGCTTCGTAATTCTTGAAAGGGTGGGATAGCAATACTTACGATACCACGGCGAAGGCGAGGCCAGGAGTCAGGACGAGAATCAAATGAATGCCGATCAGTGAGACCAGCATTTGTCGTCCACATGACTTGTTGCAGCTCGAAGAACTTGGCGAAGAATCCAGGAAGCTTGTAGTTGACCTTGGGAGCATCGGGGGGAACTAGAAGAGACAGGATACGATCAGCTGCATCACAATAATCTCGGTAAACTGACAACGTACGCGCTTCATGCATCGATGTTTCGATATACCACAACGAGTTGGCCCTAACTGCATTTTTATTACACGTAACCTCCTGTTGCTCGAATCCCCAGTCCGGCAACTTGACCTTGTGCGAAAACAGGTAACAACCCGTCAAACTATGCCTTAGCCTGAATATCGTCCTGAGCGTCCTGAGCCTCTTCGTCGACTCCTTGTCCCTCCTGTCTCCACGCTCTATCTCCACATACCAGTCATCATTTGCGTCACCCGCGAATCCGGGCATACCATACGCGGATACCTCATTCTGGAAGTCGACGTCCGAGACAGGCGGCCGGATGTCGTGCGAGTGCAGGTGCTTATCTGTCACGATGTGCTTCAGTTTGATGCGTGTGCCAGAGGTAATGTACGAGAGCGGCTCGGTCTTCCAGTCAAAGGCGCCCGTGTCGTCGCTCGCGTTGTAGATCCGCCAGTCGTTGTTGGAGTCGCGATGGGGATAGAGGGTTATCTGTTGTTCTGGTGAAATCTTTTGAGCCGGTGGTTGAGGCACCGAGAGAAGAACTTACGTTTGCTACCACCGGGGTATGTGTGAGCATGCGAGTGGAGATAGCCTCCCTGGGTATTAACATGGCGGATGGTGACCTGTGAACCAACGCCGACATCTAGAGTAGATGATCAGTCTTGCATATTTAGATTGATGCAAGAAATCCCACCTGCGAATGTGTCCGCCATTCCCCTGCCGCCCAATGTATGCTGAAATTCAGAGCTCATGAACCCGTCGCCGTCTCCCGAATTCTCGAGAATCAGGAAGTGTATTTGAAACATGGCCATGTAGAACACGATGGGGATGACGATCAAACACAGCGCTCGGGCCATGAAGTGCCGCACAAATAGCCGAGGCGGGACTCTCAGGTCCCCCAGGAGATTCCATAGCTGATGGAGCGTGCTGACACCGATAGTCGCAATTGTGAACAATCCCACCCACTTACAGCTGACGACAGCGCCGAGCGATAAGCCAGTGAGGGTGAGCCATGACCACCAAGACGCCGTGAAAGGCTCGTGTTTGTCCTCGTTGTAAAATCCGCACCACAAGAACACCGTGAGGGCAGTGAAGAAGATGAGCGGCGAGTCCAGAAGGATGTGTCTTGATTGTGTGATCAGACCGTTTTCGAATGTGATGAAGAGAGAAGCTAAAAGAGCGGTGGTAGCGCGACAGTCGAGTGCGCGAAGAGTCAAGTAGGCGAGCGGGACAGTGGCGACTCCCAGAGAAGCGGGCACCATCCGCATCGCTACATATGGGACGTGTTCGTATACTCTGAATGCTCATCAGTCAGATGTGTTCGAAGATATAGACACTATTAACACACTTTCCAATGTCCTTAAAGTCGAATTGACCGTCATATCCGAACACGAAAGCGGCCAGTGTGATTAAGAGTTTCGCCAACGGGGGATGCACGTCAACGAAATATTGCGTCTTGATATACTTTGAAGCAAACTTTCCGAAATGCACTTCGTCGAAACTACGAATCCAAGACCCCAGTATATCTTCAGTCGTCGCACATTAACCATAACCACGTACCGAATGATCATCTCAGCAGCCTCGCTGGCACTGAGTACCACCTGACGTTTCAGCTTATAGCTCTCTGTGACACCCAACTCCTTCATCGACCCAATCGTTCCCTGCTCCATGTCTATCAAATATGTCAACAATCAGAACGCAATTACAACAAGCAAAAGCTGCAAAGCAGAAAGCTCACCAAGTCCCGCATCGTCTTGCCCCTCATAATGCGCCGCCCTTAGCCTCGTCACAAGGTCTGACGAATCATACCCGGCATTGTCTGCTAGAATCGTCGGGATCTGCCTCAACGCCCGACTAAATGCCTCCGTTGCAATCGCCTTCTTTCCTTTAATCTTCCGCGCTTCCTCTTCTACAGCATTGCTCATCAGCATCTCGGAGCACCCACCTCCAAGCACCGTCCGCGACTCCTTCACCGTCTGGGATAGCACGGAAAGCGCGTCATGCAGGGACCGCTCTGCCTCGTCGACCATCTGCGTTGTGGAGCCACGTAATACAACGGTACATGCTTCGCCGGCAGCAACGCCCGAGAATTTGATCAACTAGAAGTCTTTGAACAACTCAATCCTACGTGGATGAAAACAAAACATACCTTGTCCTCTCCGATCATGATCTCTTCAATCAGCTCACAGTGCCCAAGTTTCACTAGATCCGGGCGGTCAAAAGTGCTCGCAATCTCACCGCCTGTAACTAGTGACAATCGCTCGACACCCTCGAAGTCAGCATGCTCAATCACCATGATGCCTTTCTCTGCCAACAGTGATTCAGGGTAGTTGTAGATTAGCTGCCGGTTCACGAAACAGTTGATCCCGTGTGCAGCAATGGCATCCACTTTTGCCTTCATTTTTTCCTATATACGCTAGTCAATATGACGTGAAGGAAGGAAAAAATAATATTGATCACCCGTTCTGCGCGTTCGAGCTCGGCGAGTTTGCCTGTTGAATCTACTTTGACGCGTGCACCGAAAACTTTGATTTTGTCCGTGTCCATTGCTGAAGTAGGTAGAACACACATAAGAAGGTAGAAAAACGTTGATCTCAAAATGACGCACAGGTATTGGCGATGAGGATCTTGACATTCTCCAGTCGTTTTGGAGAGTTGACGGCGATGGTCTTGTCGAGAATGAAACCTTTGACACAGGTTCAGTCAGAATGAAGAAACCTCCACTGAGAGACCTGCTCACCCTCGTCGAGATACGAATCCGTGAGCTTCCCGCCCACCTTTTTGATGATCTGGATGTGTTCCAGATCTACTGACCCCTAGCATTTCGGTGTATGAGTATCGAGAAGAGAACCAGAGCAGAAGGCCTACCTTCAATCGAAGCACGGCATCGACTGCTAAATTCGCAAAATAGTCTTTATCTTGTGAAAGGACTTTCGAAGATAGTGTCGTTCGCGCAATATTGAATAGATCTTCGCGGAAGACATTGGGATCCGAGCTGTATGACAAAATGGATAAGGGTCACAGTAGCGAGGAGTATAAGAGTGAACGGACAAGTTGTCTATTGCAGCGGCCTCCAGTGCCTTCAATGCTGCCGCACTGGCGATCCGATACCCTTCCACAATCGTCTGTGGATGAATCTTCTGCGCAATCAGCTTCTCCGCCTCTCTAAGCAGCTCCGCCGCCAACACCGTCACGGTAGTCGTCCCATCCCCAACCTCATCATCTTGCACCTTTGAGATGTTGACCAAGATTTTGGCCGCAGCATTATCGAGCTGGATCGCTTTCAATATCGTCGCGCCATCATTCGTTACGTTGATCTCGCCCGTTGATGCAGATTGCAAAATTTTGTTCATTCCCTTGGGTCCGAGAGTCGACTTTACGAGATCCCCAAGCGCCAGAGCACCAATGAAGGAGGAGAGACGCGCATTTTCCGCTTTCTCTTCTGTTGCCTATATATTTCGTTGGTATTCGCATGGGGATGCTGGGTTAAATGGATATACCTGTTCACCAAAGATTTGCATAGACATCCTGAACGCTTGTCTTTCTAACGCGTATCTGATGCCTGGACGAAATGAAACAGGTCAAATATGAATTTCGTATTTCGAGTGCCTTGCTTGCTCTTGTTTGCTTTCCGCGCCGTCGACTTCAAATGATCGACGACCGACCCCCGACCTGAATGAGCCTCGGGCTTTCGTTGGGCTTTCGTATCTCCCATTGCGAACTCACAACATGCTACATAAATCTTTAGGTATATTATTGCAGACTATGCCCCCTTCCAGCACTAGATCAATAACGGCACGGATCGAGGCGGAATCTCTTCAAAGGAAATTGCTATCCTCCGCGCTGCCACATTTTTGATGAGATTGGGTCGCCTAGAATTCTTTGCTACATGTCGGAGTCCTCGGAATGCCATCCATAGTCATTGAGGCTCGCGGTCTCCGATAGCTTTCTGCATACGCACCAACGAGGAAAAATTCACAGTTATACGCAACAACATGTTGAGGTGCATGGTGATGACCCTGTCGTTCAGGCCGAATTGTGTTTCATAGAAGTAAGAGCAAACTATCTTGTAAGAAATTCGACGGATAGAACGTTCTCGTGCCTCCTCAGCTTTGCTGAGGGACGAGATGTGCCGGCAGTATCGACTTCGTCACAACCGGATAGTTTGCGCTTCCCATCTTCCTTACGAAAAGCGAATGAGAGTGTCATAGCCGTTGACCCAAGGAAGCCACGGGCGCACAGTGTCTTGAGAGAGCGTTCCATGACTTGAGGAAACTCGGCTTGATTTCTATGGTTGGACGATAAGAAATGGCATGTCGACCGATACTGTTGTAGGCTTACGAGTTGACATCTCCCGCAAGTTTCTTTGCCTCGCCTTCCCAGAACTTCTGGTCTGCCTCCTTCCACATATTCGCGAGGGCTAAGAGATGGGCAGCGGAACCAGAGAGATCACGACGTTCGTCTCTGATGGCTTTGGCAGCGGCGTTGATTCGATCCTTGTTCTTGGACGCGAAGAGTTCGCGAGTAGAGTTGGCACTTTTGAGGTGGACAAGCGTATATCGGGGACCTTTCTTGGACGCGGGATCGATTTCATCAATCGTGCGAGTAGGTTCTTGCGATGAGAGCCATCGTCGTTTCAGCTTGTTGTTGACATAATTGCTAAATCGACGTTCAATAGCCTGAAATAAATCAGATTTATTACGTTGAAGTGTGATGCAGATGCTCACCGACGCCCAAGCCTCCCGAGACTCTGAATCAGGTAAATTTGCAAACAGTGCACGATTCATTATGGCTGCAGCAGTTTTCTTCTTCCATTTCGTAATTTCCTGGCAGTTTCCCTTCATCTCGGGATCATGTTCGTGAACCAAACGTTCCAGGTCGGGCCGATAAGCATCAATGAACTGACGTTGTTCATCTGTGAACAAGAAACGTGTCGCTTCAGTGGGCATATCTGAAAGTAGAGGATGCAGAGGAGAAGAGGGCAGGAGGATGAGGGATGAGTTCCATCCTTATCTGCTCTTTTATAACGGAGGAGTGTCAAAGCTGTAGTGGGCCACATTAACCAAAGATTCCTCGAGTCTATTCGCGGCCGCAATGGACAATGGCTCTACTGGCATTGTCGCGTCAAGCAAGCATTGCGGCTAGAAAGAGATCGAATGAGCATCGTCGCAGGAGTACTTGCTGGGTATTGACATTGGATTGTCGTGGATTCAGCACTAGACAGGACTTCGAATTGAGGCGCCTGAGGCGACGGAGATTCACATGCACAGCCTATGCGTGTTCTGCAGATTTCAATCAAAATTATCCGTCCACGCTGCTCAATACCTCATTCAACGAGTGAGAATCGGGCATATTTTACAAAAGAATATACTTCCAAATCACAGCAATAGCCCAGGAAGTCTGTACTCAGAGCTCAGCGAACGAATTGCGTCGAGTATGATATAGTCAGCAGCAGACAATGACTGCTCCATGAAGGCCTGGGCTGCATCAGGCTGAGGTCCTACTGGCGCAGGGAAGGGTGAGCCATTGACTAGGCAGATGGTATCGGGTTTCGGGAGGGAACCGTCCACAAAGTAATCCCGAATGTACTTCATAGTGCAAAGCGACGGCGCCGCGATGGAGCAATGCTAGATGGCGACGCGTGTTAGATTTGAAATGACAGAAAACAAGAACGGGCGACGTACCCCTGGAGAATCCTGTGTCAGCACAACAGATCTCGGGAAGCCCTTTGCAGTCAGCTTGGCCCTATACATCGTCCAAGTTGAATATAACGCAGAATTGAGGTAATAAGACATGGCTCTTACGCTGCGAGTGGTGTGACTGGATCTGAATTAGAGAGAGGGAGGGAGCAAGATGGTGCTATATGTGACCCGACAAGCGCGAACTCAAACGGAGTGACTCACCAGCCATATTTCCTATCAGCAAGAGGGGGAAACTTGTGTTTCCAACAAATGGTCCTATTGAAAAAAGTTTCAGTCCTTGCAGATCTCTTGAAAAACACTGTGACCAGCCTCTGAAGTATTTCGTAGGCACCTTCGGCCATCCCCTGCATAACGCACATTGCTATTAGGCGGGGAGAATAGACATGAATAAAGAAAGTCCTCACTCACACACAAGAAGTTGTTATCCCAGCCCAAATGTCCTCCCACTGCGACTTGCTCGACAAATCCTTGAAATATTTCTCCAGGGCCTCAAATTCCTCTGGGATTGCATCTCCATCATTGCACATAATAGCCGTCGTAGCGTCCCGAATTATCGAATTTGGCCCATCTCCAGTTCCATCGCAGTTACACTTGAATGCTGGCCAATCCAATAGCTGGAACAGCTGCGTTCCGTCCTCTGCCGCCAGATCAGCTAATGCCCGTGCGAGAGGCGTAAAAGCAGCGTAGGGCTTATAGAGCGAGGTAAAGATGGACCTTCGAAGACGATTGTAGTCGACTAATCCGTAGCTCAATCTTGTGCGCACCGGGATTGGGCATAAGCGGACTGAGTCGTACAGGGTTGTCAGGTTCTGTGCTATTGCAAAAGGGGTCGGGGCATAGAAGGGGCAGAGGGCTGGGCCGGCAGAGTGGCATTCGTTGAAAAAGGATTGCATGGTTTTGTCTAAATCCAAGAGGTTATTGAGCCACAGATCTGCGTGGCAAAATAATAATAAAGATTGACCTGAGTGAAAATCTTACTAGAGTAATAATCTTCAATATCCACTACCCCGTCAATGATGATGCGCCCAACCTTGTCCTATGATACGATTGAAATACACACCCGCATAGAAACCGAAATACACACGGGAAACATGGCTGTGAAAGTGGCACCAAGGATACTCCCGTACCTGTCAAATAACTAAACATCTTGGACCGGAAGGAGTCAACCAAAAACTGACGAGAAACCCCAGTATTGAAGTTTCTCCTTTCCGTAGGCCTCCGTAATCCGCAGTATATCTCGTACTGTCTGGTCAGTGTTGATATGACCTAACACGTCAATCTGACGTTCACGAGCTAGTTCCTACGATCGAGGCAAGGAGGTGACCAGTCCCAACAACAGTGTCAACACCACTCCCGCCTGGACCGCCTGGGTTGATCAAGATAGGCCCACGGTACCAGGTTCAGTTGCAGGGTAAAGGGGATGGGGTAACGCGCCAGGGCAATAACTGCTTCTCTGCCATTCGGTTCTGAGTAGTTCAGTGGAACCTGGAGTAAAGAAGTAGAACTATGAGTAGGTGACAATAAAATGATGTTTTGGGTAGGACATACTATTAGACGAGCACAGTGGTGAGATGAATAACAGTCGTGCCAAATGAGCTCTGTGCTGGGTTGAAGCTGTACATATATCTATGTCAGGTGCGAAAACGATATGAGAACACCATTTAACATACATCAGACCAAGAAAAGTTATTCAACTCAATATCGCCTCTCTTCAAGTATTTCGAGTTCGAGACGAGATGGTGCCCAGTGGACGTGAGTATATCCAGATGTGTAAGCGACGTGATTGACGCGACGAGCAGCAGAGCAACACAGGCGAGCAATGACAAGTTTCCTGGAGAGATTAACATCGATCAAGATGAACGCGTCAACACGGTAGAAGATTAAGAGCTGAGCGCTGAAACTGCAGCAGTCCCGCGTCAGTGCTTACTGTTGATGTTTACCTTTGAAGGGATCATGCCGTCAAGTCATCCCGACATCATCATGTGAACGCGAAAGAAACCTACCACAAGGTGCCTGACTTTCTGTGCTGCTTGTGGTACAAAATGCCTTCTATTTATCATGCAATATTGTGAGCTGCATCTCGATATGAAGGAAGTTTAGATAGGTGGATCCGTGACTCAAGTACGATGGGTGTGGGTCATGATGTTCATTGTAAGTATAAGGCTTTATCTAGCGGTACGTCGGGCCGGGGCTCGGCCAACTCCGCCTCCTCCTCGCCCGGTGCCATAAATAATGTCATACTTACTCGAGACTCTACCATGAGTTGTTACTTGACTTTGCCTGGACTTTCATCCTGAAATCGACAGTTTGATAGTCGATTCGGCTGGACATCTATCACTCATTTCAAGTCTTGAACTTGTTCGAGCCTGGGAGGTCCCCTGATACTTTTCTCGGAAAAGCCTGAATGGCTACCGACTTTTGGGCAAGTTCACATTAGTGCGTCAAATTACTCCTTCTTGTTCCTCATGCAAGTGACTCATAGAAAGATTGCTTTGTTTAGCAAGCGATGGCTTGTAGATCGTGCTACGCTTAAACAAGCAAGGGCGGACGATTTGCAATATGTCGACGACCCCGACTACCTCGACTTCCTAGCAATTTACTTCGCCAACGGTACGTTGCGGTTATCTTTCATTTCATAATGAATTGCGTCGCTAACATGGCTAGACTGACTTGAATCCGTCCCAGTTATTTCAAAGCTTGGGAAGAAATTACAGTTGCGCCAGAGGGCCATTGCTACAGCCACGGTTTTCTTCCGTCGTTTCTACTTGAAGAACTCGTACTGCGAAACCGACCCTTTCATCGTGATATCGGCCTGCTGCTACGTTGCAGCGAAGGCGGAAGAATCTCCGATACACATCAAAAACATTGTGGCGGAATCCAGATCCTTATTCAGTCGTACGCTTCATCGTCTCCGTATATCAGTATAATGGAGCATGACAGAAATTATACAGAAGAGAATTATGGTATCAAGCATTTTCCATCGGACCACACAAAACTAGCTGAAATGGAGTTCTACCTGGTTGACGACCTCGAATGTGATCTGACTGTGTTCCATCCATACCGAACGCTGCTTAGCCTGTGTCGAAAAGAAGTCAACGACACGGCTTCTCTTTTCGGCTCTGAAGAAGGCGAGGCGGACGAGGCTGGGGTGGGGATAGGCGCAGATGATGGCCCAAGATACTGGGGCACAGGAGAGGGTCAGCTCGAGCTATCGGAGGGGGCACTTCAGACAGCGTGGTAAGATCAATAATTTCATATTAGCATTGGCGTTTTAACGTTAACACTGTTAGGTTCATCATAAATGATACATACCGCTCAGATCTATGTCTCCTTCACCCACCACATATCATTGCTATTTCCGCGCTGTACCTTACCCTTATCCTCCACCAACCGACCCGTGACACTATCCTACCCCAGATCGCCGCTCAAAACCAACCCGGTCACCATTCAGATGCCCTAAAAGCACCCACACCTCAACCACGCCGATCGTCGCGCCAGGCTAATCACAACCACGCTACTACGGAACCGCCCAAGAAACCGCAAGACCCAATCGCTTTCTTCTCAGAATTGAACGTCTCCCTTCCCCTCGTCGCGACAGTGGCACAGGAAATCATCTCGCTGTATACACTCTGGGACAGATACAAGGAAGACGCAGGCCCGGACGCTCCACGGTCGTCGCGGGACGCTGCTAATTCGCCCTTCAGCGGGAGCACCGGTGGCGGGGCCGCTAGTGGCAGTGGAAGAGGAAGCGTGAGTCCGGCGAAGAGATCTGCGACGGGGAGTAGTCGAAGTGCGAGTAGTGCGGGGACTCCGATGGATGTGCAGGAGATATCAGTGGAGGGATGGAATGAGGAGGAGCATGTGACGCCGGTGATGCTATCGGCGTTGTTGTTGAGGATGAGGGAAAGCAGGCTGGCGGATATGTCACATCCAGCGAGTGGAAGGCCTGTGGCTGTGAACAAGATGCTGGAAAGGACACAGGCAGCTGGGTGATGATGTGTATACTCATTTCAATATTTAGGACCTTTTTATTATGTTGATTCTTTCATTCAGTCTGGCTGCTTGAAGCGTGGGCTACCTTCCGCGCCATCACAAATCATGTGTAAGGGACACGCATCCTACGACGAAAGTCACGGATATTTACTGCTTACATTACGACGACGAGAGTAATGCTCATTTTTGTTTGGATGCTGCACTCCGACCGACATCACGTGACAGGTCGCGAACTCGCACGAAAATGACGAGACTGGCGATTTTTCACTTCAAACGTTCTTTTTCAAAACGACCATGTTCGCCCGTTCCGCTGTCCGTGCTTTTGCAGCCCCATCCGCACGTCTTTTCTCCTCTTCTGCTGCCCGCAACTTCAAAGTAGCAGTTCTCGGAGCTGGAGGAGGAATTGGACAACCTCTTTCCCTACTGCTTAAGAGTGACCCGTTGGTCACTTCTCTGAGCTTGTACGATATTCGCGGTGCTCCTGGTGTTGCTGCAGATGTCAGCCACGTCGATACCGCGAGTGAGGTGAGATTGCGTGGTTTCTATGCTCTGAATGCTACTTATGAGTGTTGTAGGTGAACGGTTACGCTGCCGATCAGCTTGACCAGGCGCTTGAGGGTGTCAAGGTCGTCGTTATCCCAGCCGGTGTTCCCCGCAAGGTTCGCACTATTCTACTTATTTTGTTCTTCAATTGACGTGTCCCGATCCCCCTTCAGCCTGGAGTAAGCACGCTTCCATTTTCGATTATTCTCAAAGCTAACCATCGTGGCAGATGACCCGTGATGACCTTTTCAACGTGGGTTTTACTCATCCATTCGATTTCTCTACTTTCTAATATGCTTTCTAGACCAATGCATCGATCGTCCGTGACCTTGCAACAGCCGTTGCCCGTGTTGCCCCGACCGCACACGTCCTCGTCATCTCCAACCCCGTTAACTCCACTGTCCCTATTGTTGCCGCAACTCTCGAGAAGGCTGGTGTCTTCGACCCTGCCCACCTGTTCGGTGTCACGACTCTCGATGTTGTTCGCTCTGCACGTTTCCTTTCTGGAATCGTCGGCGTCCCGCCCTCCGAGACCCCCGTACCTGTCGTTGGTGGACACAGTGGACCTACCATCGTCCCTCTGCTTTCCCAGACCAGCCACGGAAAGAAAGTTACCGGCGAGAAATACGCTGCCCTCGTACACCGTATCCAGTTTGGTGGTGATGAGGTTGTGAAGGCCAAGGACGGTGCGGGAAGTGCTACCCTTTCCATGGCCTATGCTGGTGCCAAGTTCACCAACTCTCTCCTGCGCGGATTGAGCGGTGAGAAGGGCGTCATCACACCCACCTTCGTTAAAAGCCCTCTGTTTGCTGATAAGGGCGTTGATTTCTTCGCCTCCAACGTCGAGCTCGGCGTAAGTGTTTTGTTCTTGTTTTACCACTTTCAATGCGTCTAACATCATTTTGTAGACCAACGGTGTTGAGAAAATCCTCCCCATCGGTCCCATCTCGGCTGAGGAGGAGAAGCTCCTCGAGGCTGCCTTGCCTGAACTCAAAAAGAACATCGAGAAGGGCAAGGCCTTTGTCGCTTAGATTCATATAATGACTCGATGGACGTTAATGGATGACTACTTGGATGTTTCGGGAGAATTATGCATGATTTCCGATGAAGTTTGCGTGCATCCTTGGCTGGTAGTAAGACCTCCCGACGATACTCGTCCTCTCTGGCCGTCTTCGAGTCGCGGTATTCAATATTCTCACCATTCTCTCTTGCTTTCTCCCCTTGAGTGACATCAAAGACCGCGACGCTCACTAGCAAAGGGTCATTCGGTCCCAATGTTCATTACGCTTTCTTTGTGATCAAAGACTGACTTCGTCTAGACCCGCTAATTTTTCGAATTCAGAAATTCTGCGAGAAGCCTCATGTACCTCTCTCGTTCTTCTAGAAACGGAGTATGGCTTGAGCTCTCGAACGAAAACCACTTCACCTTCTGAATCCTATCAAAGAAGGGCTGCATGACGAAGTCCTGCGAGATATCCTTGCGGCCATTGATCAACAATGTGGGTGCATGGATCCGATGCAAGCGGTCGACAATGCTCCAGTCTTTTAGGATACTACCGGCCGCAGAAGGTCCAGCGCTCAAGTCAACGTGACGATGAAATAAAACGAAAACTCACTGCGCTGAAGCAACAGTGGGATCACCGTCCGGCCCGAAAACCTGCTGCATAGAGTACATATACTCCTCTGGGAACGGCTTTACTGTACATCCATATACCGCATGGAACGCCTGCAGTGCAGCCCAGAATTTATCGGGCGCCTGCATACCCAACTTCAGGCCCTCCTGCACCTCTGACGGCAACGTCTGCCTCAGTTGTTTAGTCGATTCATTCCGAAGATGTGATGAGGCAAGCGAGTTCGACAAGATCAAGTGCTTCATACCAGCGGGCTGGCGGCGGACGGCAAATTCGGCGCCGAGTACCCCGCCCCACGAGTGCCCGACGAGGTCAAACGCATCCTGGATGGAGAAGTAGGTAATGAGGTTGATGAGCTCGTCGATGAATAGGTCTATTGAGAAAAATCCGGGAGGCTTGTGTTTCAGGTGCGTAGAACGCCCGTTCCCGAGTTGATCGTAGAGGAGGACGACTCGCAAGAGCTCCTGAACTCAATAAGCACAAATAACGCGGGGTCCATTTTTAGCTTCGCCTGAAGCTGGTGCGTCGCTTTGCGGTATTTCGGGAATTGCAGAGGAAAAAGGTGATTCATAATTGGCATATCGTTGCATATAGCTATCATGGTCTTACATACGTTTCATACTTGTTATACACAGATTCTAGATAGAAGAAAAAAACTGAAATGATTACGGGGAATGGACTTCGCTTCCGTTCCTTATAGTCGAAACATTCCTTTCTCCAAGGACTTGTCGCAAAAGCATCTCAACTTTCTCCCGATCCTCAGAGATTCGACGCATTTCTTCGTGCCACCTGGCCTCCCTTTGCTCATAGATTCCTCCAAGTGCCCCAAGGCTACCCAAAGCGGCCTCCAACGCACGTTTAAGGTCCTCTTCTCTCGATTCGGAACTGCCGTCTGATCCATCTCCACCAGAGGTGCTCGAAGGCAATAAGAACCGATCTAGTAACGATGCCTTGTGAGAACGAGAGCTTCGGCGTTGAGAGGCGATTCGACTGAAAGCAGTGCGAATTTCCTTGAGGGCGACAGCGTTCGACGCAGTGGACTGTCTGCGCATCGAGCGTGAGGTGGCGGCATAAAGCTTGGTCGAGTGCGATGGTGCTGCCAGCAGGACCATAGTTGCATCTGTCTGTCTATCGAGCGCCTGTAACTAGACCCGGGTATCAGACGAAGAACAGCTTCAGCACAATTTTGACGAGAAAAAACGTACAGCTTGGGTAACAGCTTCCCATCCAATCTCCCAACGTCGACGGCGCTTTTCGATATTGCTTACATAAGCTGGATGATATTCCAACTCCAATAGATCCTCCTCGTCGCCTTCCTCATCGATCCATTCCCCATTACTTTCTTCAGCTGTAATTATAGGAATAACCCCATTCACCCAATTGCCTTCTTCCACTACCGCAAAGTGTTCTTCCCCGGCCGTTTCTTCTCCAGACGATGAAGGCTCTGGACTAGTTTCGCGAGGCTGCGTGCTTTCAACACGGGGAGGTGGTTTTCGGTTCGATAGATGCCTACGGAGACTACTCGGTCGATTGACCTTCTTCTTTATACCGATCATAGGTGGGGGTGTTGGGAGCGCTACCGGCTCGTGACTGGGGCTCGACCGCAAACTGGTCGTGTCATGGATCTGGCCTAAAGTACGGTTCGTATGCAAATACGCCCAATTATTGTAAGCATTGCCTTGGAACGGGGTTGCGGACGGCGAGAATGTCGAGTCAGAGATATTTCCCGAGTAATTCTGGTTCTGGGCGTATATCTGCCATTGTTTTGCCAACTGCTGCTGAATAGCGGACAGGTCAGTCGCGTCGAATGCTTGGGGTGGTTGAGGCCGGTGGGGATGGCTGGAATAAGACTGGTTACGCCGAACGTGTGAGAATGGGTATGGGTATGGAGATCCTACGGGAGCCACGGGGCTAAATGGTGGAAGCTCCTTGCCGCCGCCTTCGTAGCCACCAGAGACCAACGGAGAGGGAGACGGTGCGGCAGTCTGACTCTGAGGCGTAGGCGGGATCGGTGCATCTGGCCGTGCGGATTGGAAATAAGTCTGGAGATAGCCAGACGATTCGTACTGTTGCATATCATCAGGAGCCATCTGGACCTCATGACGTTGCGTTGCGTTGGCATATGTACGAGGATCGTGATACTGCTGATTATGGGGAAGATTCTGAGCGGCTCGGCGCTGTTCGACATACTGCGAAGACGGATCAGATCCCATTGGCAGCACCCCTTTGTCATTCTCGAAAACAGCAGGATCAAATGTTCTTAATCCCAGCTGGTCTGTCGAGCCATTCCTAGTACGGCCTCGTGAAGACAGGGGAACCCTAGAATTGGAGTTTTGCTGCGCATAATAGTTACTGGGAGGATGATCAGGTAGATCGGCAGTGGGGGACCGAGGGGTGTAACCATCCTCATCCTCACCGTGTTCTCTATTGCTGTCAGGATATCGGTTCTGTGCAGCATCCTGGTGATCAAGGGCAGGGCCATTTTCGTCCCGATGTCCCCCGATGTTGGTTCTAACGCCGAGGGAAGGGCCATTCTGGTAATCCGCATCAGGATTCAAATCTGAAGACGGTGTTGGGGAAGACTCCGTATGACGGTGCTGCGCGTCATCATCAGCGGCTCGCCACTTCTCATGCGTACGGGCACCATTTTTAGATGCAGTCCGTAAGTCATCCTCAGGTTCTTCTTGGACCGGAAGAGATCTATCAGGAGTGCGAGCGCTGATGGCTTGCAACGGAGGAGTTTGGGTTGCGAGCGAGGTTGGCTGGCGACTGTCGGAATTGATTGCATTTGTAGTTCGACGAATGACGGGAGGAGATTCGCGAGTATATTGCATGTACCCCGGCGATTGGTGCTCTCCTGGAGATGCGTGTGGGCTCTGGTAAGATGGGGAGGCCTGGCGCTCCGGGGTTTGAGATGGGTCGTGAGCAAAAGAGCCTGTAGTTGGCGACGTCGGTGGCCGGTCACGGGCCTTAGGACTTTCACGGGGACCGTGTTGCCGCTTCTGTTGGCTATTATCCGGCTCCTTAGGGCTGGACCTCTCCATGGCGCGGACACGCTCAACCGCGGGATCTTTGGGAGGCGAGTTGGTCTGCCCATGAGAGTATCCTGCTGGATATGAATGAGCGGGAATCGTCTGGGCCTGTGATTGTTGTAAGTCAGCACGCTCAATTTCTGCCAGAAGCTCTTCTGTCATTTGCCAGCTCTCCTGATCCATTTCCTGATATTTTGCAATAAATTGAGGGGGTGGGCCACGATTGATAGGTCGCGGATAATGTGGGTTAGGTGGGTTATGAGAGTGCTGAGGCAAAGGGGGGGACATATGACGTTCTGAGCTAGGATCAAGGTGAGGAGGAACGGGGTGAGGAGGTGTCGGGAGAAGTCGCTGTACTTGTACACCGGTCGGTGGCGAGCGCCGTGAGTTGATTGACGATGTTGGGCTGGCCTGTCCTTGGCTTGATGGCTGCGTGGCGTTGGATGCAGCAAATACTTGCATCGCGGTTGGAACGATAGGCATAGACTGCGACTTCAGCGTTCGAGATCTAAGAGAAGGCGATCGAGACGTCTCTCGCATATTATGCATAGAACCTGAATGCAAACCGTCAGCTGCGCAAACAAACTATTTCCAGACACGCCATCCATGATAATCCCAGCGTCAGTGGACCCGCGATCTCGAGCCGATTACTTTATAGAAACCACGTTTGGATGGAAAGAACGGGGATCAGATTGAAACGTAAAACAGACCTTGGGTGATGGGATGCGCAGGAGGCCTACGTGCTCGCTGGGGCGAATGGCTTGCCATTGATTTACGAGTGTTTTCTGAGGTCAGAGAGAGAAGGAGTCAAATTTCTGGCGTGGGTTAAATGGACCTATGGCTTGAGAAACAGCGCGTTTTCAACGTGTACGGCCGCTTCAGTCAAAGGCTTGAGGGAATACAACGAGGTCGGCAACCAGGTTGGACGTGCCTCGAGGCAGATAACACTCCTGAATGGGAAAGTGACACTGATGTAGTCTCGGCATGTTCCCTT
>JABCKG010000091.1:22024-34959 GCA_018851835.1 Hypsizygus ulmarius | reverse complement strand
TTGTTCATGGGACTGGCTTGCTCATTCACGGATTCGTTGTCCTGTATGTAATTTCCCCATGTCCATGGAACGAGCGATGTTCGGTGGTGAATACAGTCACTCACTCACTTGTCTCCACCGCAGTCCAGAGATCGCGCAAATGTGTTTTGCGCTAGTTACAGAACTGGAAGCCAATATCAATTTGATTGAAGCAGAATTAATACTGACAACACTAAAGTACAGCAGAAATCAAATCTTTTCTATGTTGTGCGATGAAGAACGCTATCTATTGCAAGAAGGTATGATGTGTATGGTAGAAAGAACGGGTGTGATGGCCCAGGTTCTGCCTGGGAAAGGAAAGCAGGACAGCAAAAAGGTATGAGTGTAGTGTAAACTATAACGATAGTAGTGACCGAGCTCATTGGGATTTACCACCAACAAATAGCCAAGAAATGGCAACAAGAACCCGTAAACCTACGGCGACTCCGAGGGCACTTGGAGCGCCGATCTTCCCGACCAAAGATCGTCCCATGAAGCCTCCGACGAACAGCGCGGCAGCAGCGAGAATCCTGTGGTCGCGGGTTTTGACCTTTTCTCGGATCTTGAAAAGGCTCGGATCGGCCATGAGTTCGACCCAGACGGTTGTGAGGACGACTATTGAGGAGACGGTATGTCAGATACCGATAAGAAGCTGGCAAGAGACAGAAAACGTACTGGTAGTTCCAAACTCAGTGTTCAGCCGTTTACCTTGGATACCCTGGAGCCCAAGGCTTGCACTGATGAAAGCAAGTCCGATGAACGTCTCAGCATTGGTCCAGGACGGTGCGCCGCGATCGTCTGCGATGCTAACTTGCGTGCTCTTCCAAATAGCGATAGCGCCTGCCATGGTGAAAAGGGCTTGGATGAAAGTACCACAGACGAGCCAGACGCGCTTTCGCGCGCCCACACGATCGCCGATTCGACCCAGGAAGGCTCCAAGGTTAAAGGCAATCAGAGAGCAAAGAGCTTGCTGGTCGGGTTTGTGGAAAGCCATGTCTCGGAACTCAGCAGGTCCTTCAAAAAGGCGGGCGAGGGCCAAAGAAAGCTATCACATCCCGGGGATCAGTGGAGATAAAAATAAGGTTCGAGTCACAACGCACCTGGACGAAGTTGCCAGTTTGGAAACCACACCATACAAAGATAGCTGTGAATGATATCGCATCGCTGGAGCAAAAAGACATATTAGCAAGGTGAACCCGTGAAGAAAACATATCCAGGCAACAGCGCACATGTATCCAGTCATGAAACAAAAGGCAGCCAATGGCCCCGTTGTATGAGCAGGGTCGACCTCGGAGTTGAGGTGCGACCAGAACGAACTGCGCGATAGTGCTCGCCGTTCGCCCTCTTCAACGTGCCCCGCGCCAGTATTGCTTGCAGTCATGGTAGAGGTTGAACAAGTAAGGTACCCACGGGCTAAAAGCTGATCGGCCGGTGATCCCGAGATGCTGCCTTTGAGGGGGTCTAATTCCGACGGCATACCCTTGCTTCTTCAATACCAAGAAATGGGGAAAGGAAATTCTAATGTGCTTACTGCCGCTCGAGCGGCCCTTGGGGCCTTTATGTAGTCTCTGGAGGCAACTGATTGCCTGATCAACAATCTTGGCGGTACTTTTTACAGGATGGGGCAAATGGATGCCCCGTCGGGTCTCGGAAATTGTGCTTCCGCTGTCGGACATCCGCCAATTTTGCCGTTCTCACGCTCCTTTTCCACGGCTTCATGTCACTCTTGGGCAGCGACGATACTCGTTTGGTCCCTCTCTAACGCCGACCATAAGTGGTTCTCGCTCGTCTGAAGCTCTTACTCTGAAGGATTTCCTTACAGACATCTTTCTTGGCCTGAAGCACTGGTGACTCACCTGATAACAGTCGGCTCTCCGCACCGTCATTTATGCCGCTACGATTTGTAGTGTCCTTGTGGAAAATACAAATGTCACTAATAGAACTCATTCTAGACTATCGGCATGTCGTCAATGCATGTGGCCGTTGCAGGATGATTGGCTCGCAACAGTCATAGCCACCGTCATCGTCACGGTGATTTGTATAAAGAGACGCTATGTATGTCTGTTTCTCCTTGTTTCTCTCCGAAACAAACCTTCACATGCATTTTTCATCTCACGAATCTCGTTTAGCGCGTCCATTGGCGGAATTCTCGCAGGTGTAAAATTATTCACGAGGTTGCTTGCATGAAAACATGCATGGATCCACGCCCAAATTCCTATGGCACGCAACTAAAATACCGCTCAGAGGACGAAGAAGTACCACTGGAAACCCGGCGAACTCGGTCCGGCTTTCTTGCGCTCCAATCACAATTCGCCATCGTCCCCTTCTCTAAAAACATGCTCTTTATCGCGTCAAGATCATCAAGAGATCCAGCACAGCGAGATGGCGAAATTTTCTTGTCTCTACGGCGCTCCGTAAATGTCTCTCGTTCAAAATGAAACCTTTCAGCATGATCCAACTCGACCTCCAGCTGCACATCCGAGTCATTCGGTCTGCCCGCAGAACTCCATTGAAATGGGATCACCTTGAGAAGTCCCTGCCATTCGCTGGAGGCGGCGTTTCTCGGCTTCTTTGCGAGTCTGTTGTGCTTCGTGCCCCTATTGGGTGAACCGCGTTCATTGATCATACCAGTTTGGGTATCCCCAGTACCTCCCTATCTTGTCGGACCCTCCCCTCCACCTTCTTTTGTACTTGGAGTGTCAAAAGCCCCACCGACCGCCGATGCGGATAGGCATCGCTAGGATGATGGTGATGGATGTCTCCATCTCCGGACGCTTCCAGTTCGTAGACCGCTAGTATGACGCCGAGAACATTGTCGCTCTTTCGTCCGCACTGTCCTGAGTCGGCCGACTGTGTCTTTGAATCTACAAATTGGAACTCTATCTCGAACATTTTCATCTGCATCAACTCGTGCTTCCGCCACCTGGGACAAAAGGATCAACTACCTCGTGTATCTTCTCGCGAGGGTACCTTTGTCCTTCCCTGTCCTCGTGTTTTTATCCTTTAAATGAAATGTTCTTTTTGGAACGTCCTTCAGGCGTTGTGATATCTTCCGACGGGATTATTTGCGGAGCCTGTACGCTGTATGTAGCGTGGTCGGGTATCGACGGAATATGACTTGAATTTCTCAATGAATCTTCATTTCAGACCAGCCCTCCCCCTCTATTCGTCGTCTAGCCTGTTATGTGTATGATTTTCGTGAACAAGTGCCCCGTTGCCTTCGAAATCTTGGGCCTTTGCTCTTGCGACGTTTGAATTTGAATCAGTTTCCGAGCCACTCCAACCGCAGTCATCTACCTGGTTGTAGAAGGACCTACAAGGAAACAATGAGACAATGGCCCAACGTTACGAACATAGCAAGCTTCATCGTCCGTCACAAATTACTCCCGCCTCTCCTTCGTTTTCACTGTCATGTCCGAGAAAGTGGCCTCAGAGATACCTATACAGTACCTCATGAGAGCTGCATTGCGTCGCATACCAGCGATCGAAAGGGAGCCTTGGATCAAACCCACCGACATTTCCAAACATCCTAGCCGCTTTAGATATTGCGAGTTGTGCTCTGGACAGCGTATACATTTGCTGTATATAAGCTTTGTCAAGGCAAGTCACCTCCAACAGAGATAACGTGGCCAGAATGCTTCTGACGATATTCGGGAGGGTTTAAGCAAAGAAGTCACCATACGTTAAGCGTGTAGTGCCCTGCCTACCATGACTCAGACTTTTGACGGCAGCCGAAGCAAGCAATCGATGCCGACTCTGGAAATCACCTGGGACGATGTGTGCAACGAGTAAAGCGCCATCGAGACTCGTGATGGGCACGGTCTTGGTTTCTGAAAAACTAGCCTCCTTATACGCCAAAATCAAATCGAGCAAATGTTTCTCTCGAATAACTTCCAACCGCCATCCATGTAGAGTCGTTGTATGAGACTTGATAAAGGCATGCATCTTATCCATAGCAACGGCGTTGACGCATTGAAGGCGCGATCTGAAATTCTGGACGTGAAAAGAAAGACATTTGTTACATACATGGTAGCTTGGCTAATAATCCTTGCACGAATCTCCCCACCTTCAAGCCGAATCCATGTCTCTGCCCTATCTTCCGGTTCAGCAGACCTGAACAATAGGTTGCGCACACCATATCCCCAGTCCGTACCTGTATATCCACCATAACTATGCAGGACATACATCAGAAGGATTACGATGAGAAGCGCGCAGACACACCCTGAGTGCTTATTGAAGCAAAATATGACGTCTTTAGCAAGGTCTCGAGCGCACCATTCGTTTCCGTGATCTGTTCAACGATTTTGTCAATAGGATACCGGAGAGGAATCTGTGGACGACTTGCCATGTCCCGAGATGACGGCGTGCAAGTTCTTTACGTTCTTGTTCAATGAGCTCCAAAAAGCATCGTCTTTCCCGCTGTTTGATGCGTCCGTCGTAGCTTGAACTGATCCTTGCCCATCAAGAGAATCGCCTGGCACGTATGACACATTAGTCAGTTCCTCCGAAATGGTCTCAAGTCGAGCCTACCATTGAGTCCCGGATTCTTTGTGGTGTTCAAATTCAGCTGAAGGTCTGTGACGATGTGCCTATAATCAGAAGAAATCAGCTCCAAATGGATGACAGCATATCAAAAGAGAAACGCACGGTGGGATATGGACAAAGGCTAAAGCGCCTCGTTTACTAGGCAAGCCCCAGGCAGCGTTCATTATTTTGGTCTCGGACTCGATCCATTGGCCAACCGATTCGTCGACCCAGTCCGGCAACGGCGTCGAGTTAGGGCCAGGAGAGAACCCACCTGTCAGTGCATGAGCAACACCACATGAAAATTTCTAAACAAAATACCAACCCCGAGAATCGAAAAACCAGAGAATCAGAACAGGAGCGGCATCTTAAAGAGCTCTTCAACGTCAAGCTAAAATCATGAGACATCCAAACAGTGTACCAGAATCTTTGCGATATACCTGAGATACGAGGTAAAAAGATCACAGAAATGTCAGGTGGCACGAAGCCTCACAGGTACCCAGTAGTTTCCTTGACCACCTTCGCCACCGACTCCAGGAGGCGCCATGCGTGTATAGCTTAGTGGTGCGACCTTCTGTTCGCGCAGGATTTCTTCGGCATGTGTGACGTTAGCTTGATTGTCATGATTCTGGATGAGGTGACGGAAGGCTCTTGTAAGAATATTCTTCTCTAGCTTCTGTAGGCACTTACGCCGTGTGAAGATGAAAACGGGACCTTGGCAGCGTTGAGCGGTTCTACAATCTCGTCAATGAGAGTTGTAGAATTTTCTCTGAAGGTATCTGCACTGACAGTATGAGTATATTTTTATAGAAGAATCTTCGAATATGTACTCTCTCCAGTTATGAGATCACCGTTTATAACGCTAGGGATCAGGTGGTGAACAGAGGTGACAAATAATGACCAAACTACGGTACTTACACATAATCAGGTTTCTCATCCTTCAAGATGGCTTTCATCAAACGAGTACTATTCACATCCTGTTCTGGACCCCAATCGTCCCAAGGATTCTCTCCAAAGTGCAAATCCGAGAAAACAGTCAATTTAAACGTTCCATCAGCTCGGAAAGTGACCCTCGCCTTTCCTGGATAAGGATCGAGGTTGCTATTCATGGAGCCAACAGGTAGAATGCGTTCTAGGGGCATTCACGATTCGCCACAGTTGACATGTTAATGTCATCCGTGCTAAGAACAGAATGCTTCACTCACGCAGAGCTCCATTGACAGCCAGCTTCCCTGACAGAGTTGCTGTTAGGAAGAATGTGGTCAAGCTCTTCATCCTCCGAGGTTAAACGCGGCGAATTCACTGGACGAGGATCAACGTCGCCCGACTTTTATGTCTGGTCATAGGTTGCACACGTGGACTGATTCGGAGCTTCCAAGTTGAGCGTTGAGGAATTGATGGTCAACCAGAACAGCAAAATCCAAGCAAATGACTTCTCTGGATGGGAGAGAACGTAGGCAGACAAGTACGTGATAGATACAGTATCGGGAACAAACCAAAGGGAGTACTAGTATTTTTACTCGATGATGATCGCGCGCGGCTTGGCGGCTGGGAAAGTTTTATTTGGCGAAGGCTTTCCAAAAATACATCGCGTCAAATTTAAACGTCAATGAAAGTTAAACTTCGAGCCATGGAGTCCTCCTGCCACGGAATCCTGATGCCGAACGTCGCGCTGCTTCCCCAGTCTCTATCAATGAGTCTCGGCGGCTACTCTTAAGGCTTTTCCCTGACGATATTCAGCGTTCCTGCATAGGAAATACATCATTGATACGACTCTGTCTTATTCAGAAATTGTGAAGTATGCCAGGTTCTAATTACTTACCTCATCGTCCAGCGTCCAGGTCAGATACGCCGAGGGGTTAGTGAACCTGGAACACGTACTGAGGCTGTCCACATGCCTACTTAGCGTGCTCCTATAAATAAAGGAATTGCATTCAGCGTTCTGCGACTTCACTTTCCAAGCTTCGAATCCGGGAAACTTGAAAACTATGCTCTCTTTCACTGTACTAACGACTTCAGTGCTTGTATGCCTCGCCGCTTACTTGTACCTCACGTACCGTCGCAATGAGCTCCCCCTTCCACCTGGACCCAAGAAGTATCCCCTGATTGGAAACCTGTTTAATATGCCGACAAGCCTAGAGTGGGAGATCTTTCATAAATGGTCTAAACTGTTCGGTAAATCCCATTGTTATTGCTAGATTGCATTGCTACGTGAAATGCTGAGTCGGTTGACAGACTCCGATATCATTCACTTGACTGTAGCAGGAATATCAGTAGTCGTTCTCGACACGGCAGAAACGGCCGTAGAGCTCCTTGAAAGGAGATCGTCCATGTACTCAAGCAGGTAGCGTATCTAAATCCAATCTACTGTATTTTTTTTTACGGTGTCTATATCAGGGCGAGAATGCCGATGTTGAACGAATTGTGCGACTACAGCTTCAATTTCGGCCTCATGCCATATGGTAAGATCCTCGCTCAGTCATTGCATTCGCCCTGACCTATCAGCTCGTTATCCGCAGGCGATCGCTGGTATGGATACCAATACACCAGGGTTTGATGTTCTCCTGATAATCATTCGTAGGCGCGAGCATCGGAAATTATTCTACCAATCATTCAATCCGATAGCCTCGAAAAAATTTCGCCCCAAGCTGTTGAAAGCTACGCATGGTCTCCTGCGTCGCGTTCTTGATGATCAGCCTAATGTTGACCTTTCCGCGCATTTGTTGCAGTACAGTTATTTTTCACATACTTTGTCTTAGTAGTGCTGAAGATCTTCATCAGCCTGGCAGGCGAAACAATCATCTCGATCATATACGGACTCGATGTTCTCCCCAAAGATGACCCTTACCTCGCCGTTGCGGAAGAGGGCAAGGTACCCATTATGGCGGCTGGAGTTCCTGGAGCTTTCCTTGTCGACTCGTTTCCGATACTCAGGCACGTACCAGACTGGATGCCCTTTGCCGGTTTCAAACGCAAGGCCAAGGAGTGGAGGAATCTGGCTCACAACTTGGTTGACGTGCCGTTTAACGCTGCAATGCGAAAAATTGTAGGCCCACATCATCGATGCGGCCGTAGTCTCGTTACATGTATTTTTCAGGAGACCGGTGCTGCCATGCCTTCGTTCGTGTCCCAAAGTCTAGAGGACATGGACGATAGTCAAGACCCACAACACTTAGAAAGTGTCATTAAAGCTACCGCTGGAACTTCGTATAATGGTGAGTTTTAGGGTGGTGCTTCTGGCTCAAGCTTATCCAGTTCCTGTCCACCGATCAGCGGCAGTAGATTCGGTGCGTTAAGGGTATCGTTCGTGGATGATCGGATCCTCAACATCTTCCCAGAGCATATCATGTATCGCTTCCTGCATACTGGCTTTGTTAGCATACCCTGGTCCTCTAAAGAAGGCCCAGCGAGAAATCGATACGATCATTGGACCTGACCAGCTTCCCGATTTCGATGATCAAGACTCGCTGCCATATGTGACGGCGTTGGTGAAAGAAGCATTGAGATGGAAGGCAATTGCGCCGCTTGGTACGTTCCTGAGGGTTTTTTTAACACATACTGTATTTGATGAAGGCTCAGCAATTATCGCACAGGCATCCCGCATCTGCTTGAAGTCGAGGATAATTACAAAGGGTACAGGATTCCCGCTGGCTCTATCGTCATTTCCAACGTTTGGTGAGGTGCTTTCCACATGGGCTTGGGCTCATTCATAGACAATCTGACATTATGTGCATAGGGCCATGCTACATGATGAACATGCTTACCCAGAACCATTCGTCTTCAATCCGGAACGTTTCATGAAGGAGGGAAAGCTGAACCCTAATATCAGAGACCCGGACCATGCGGCGTTCGGGTTTGGGCGAAGGTCATCCGTTCTTGCGTGCCACATTGAATCTAACTGATTTTGACTTTCAGAAAATGCCCAGGACTACATACAGCATTTGATGCTATTTGGATTGCTGTCGTATCGGTGATCGCAACTTTCGACATCACAAAGTCGGTAGATGCAAATGGTGAATTCATCGAGCCATCCTACGAGTATTTGACCGGGCTACTTTGGTGCGTAGAGCAGCTACATTAGCGGAGCAGTCATGATAATCTTACTCTCCTATGTCATAGTCGTCCGGCTCCTTTCAAGTGCTGTCTAAAGCCAAGATCGAAAGAAGCGGCAATTTTGATTCAGGCTACTAGCAGTGATTATCATTGAACTCATGGCCGGCGCTGAACTTTTTTTTGGTCTGTACCGTCCGTTTCATGCATTTCTTGGATATCAGCATTCGAATCCTGTACTAGGTACATAATTAGTTACTGTATTCATGAATATTCTGATACAATTGTCACGGTTTGTTTGAAATGGTATAATAGCTGGTATGCAAGTGTTGGCGTACGCGGGGAGATATCCAGACTAATAAATGAGAGAACGCAAGGTCAAAACTGGGTGTAGTATTCCTCATTGACTGTTCCCCGAATCAATGCTTCTGCCTTAGCCGACCTGGGTTTGATGGAACACTTGAAAGGCAGTGGCATACTGAAACTGAAGTTAGGATGGGACTTGAGTTAAAACATGAACGTTAGACTCACCAGACCAGCGCAGACAGGTACTCATGAGACGGCTCTATCACCTCACCATTTTCGTCGACGGCTTTGGTGATATTGAAAGCTGCGATGATGGATGCGACTCCAATCCAAACGGCCGAAAATGCCATGTAGCGCCCAGGGCAGATTCTGGACCACCGTCAGCGGATACCATGTGTAATTTAACGAAAATATTCACCTTCTCCCGAATCCGAAGGCCGCGTGAGCTGGATCCTTCACGGCTGGGTTAATCTTTCCGTCCTTTAAGAAACGTTCAGGTTTGAAATCGAACGGTTCAGGATAAATAGTCTCGTTGTGAAGCATGGCCCTGATCATCATAAGTGAGCGGGGAAGCTAAAAGGTGACGTTGAGGACTTACCATGAGTTCGGGACGATGATTGAACCTGCGGGAATCCGATATCCCTTGTATTCATCTTCGACATGAAGAAGGTGTGGGACAGCTACGAATGGAGTAACTTAAACATGCCCCAGATAATGCGGAGAGTATGGGACACACCGATTGGCGTAACATCTCTCCACCTTAAAGTCTCTTTCACAATTGCTGTCACAAAAGGTAAGGAATCCTGGTCCTCGAAGCTTGGAAGATGATCAGATCCCACAACCTCATCAATCTCCTGTTGAGCTTTCTTCAAAGCTTCTGGATTGGTCAATAGACCAAGCACACAAGACGCGATTGCTGCGACCGTCTGGGAATGAAGAATTAGCACGATTGCTATGGTGCAAAAGACAATTGCTTACTGTGTCCGATCCAGCTGGGAGATGGCGCAGAATTAAGACAATCACGCCATAGGAAAACAATGAAATGTGAATGTGTACCTGCAAACATTGTGCCAGCGGTGGACTTGATAACATATTCTTGACGTTTCAAGTCCCCGGTCGCGTCCATCCTTTCCAAGCTGTACGACGTGAATGATGGAGTGAACTGCCCTGAGGCCTGGACTCAAGCACATCAGATATAGCTTTCGACTCGTACAAAAATTCTTTACAATATTCCGCTTCGCTGCTTCGAAGGGAACCTCGATCATCGTCATGGCCAATTTTCGCCACTCCTTCGCTTTTCGTTTGAAACCAGCAAATGGCATCCAATCCGGGACGTATTTGAGCGCAGGGATAGCATCCACAAGGAAAGCTCCAGGAACGCCTGCGGCGACAAGAGGGTGCACACCCTTCTCAGCGGTCTCGATGAACAAGTCATTCTTAGGTTGAACTTCAAGCCCATACGCGATTGAAATGACAGTTTCACCCGCCATACTGTCACATATAATATCAGTCAAATAAATGATCGCGAAATAATAACGGAGTACAGACTATCGGAGGTGACCGATGAGATTATCCGGTTCATCGAGAAGGCGGCGAAGCAGCCTGTGAGTTGCTTTGCGTTCATACGGTCGAAATCGCAAGGCGGCAGTTGGGTGGAAGGTTTGATGCATCAACCGACGATGTTGACGCCTGAAGAATGATTTCAGTCTGTTCACGAAGACGATACAATTGGTGTTTATACCAGTAGTCCCCTGAAAGAGAAGTGAATTTGTCATACAAACGAGAACGAGGGCAATGTATTCACCATAAGCCATGAATCCGAAATTGAAGTTCCAACCCATAAGTTCGTTCATCATCGGCATCCTCGCTCTTTGTGACATGGTTAAGTGTAACAAAGGGTATATAGAACAAATCATACGAACCTGCCTGAGTAGATGGAAGACCTCTTTTCGAGGAGTTCCGTCGCTGCTTCCGCAGTGTCCAGCACCACGATAGACGTTCCCGCGACATCCGAGTGAATGATGTCAGAACCTAATCAAAATAATGAACTCTCGCGTCTTCAGGACAGGACCAAAGTGATCATGCCTAATTCCTTGCACCACTTATGGTACGTCTTCCATTCAAAGCTCGTCGGCATATCCAGCATGTTGCCGATCAAGGGAAGCTTCTTTGGCCCAGGTGGAAGCGGTAGACGATGATATTTGCGACGCTTGAGGTAAAGGTAAACGATAACCACAAAAGACGCGATGCCCGCCTGGAGATCAAGTGGAACCATCTTGGAATCACGAACAGTCAAGGATGCAAACCGCCTTTAAAATATGATATCTGTTATAGCAGCCGTACTTACTTTGTACTAGCCCCACGGCAAATTCGGCATCGCCTGACCAAAAAAAGAAGCTCCATATGTCAGGGTTGGGACATGAGGTGAGAAATCCCTTACACTTCTCAGGCCAGTTTGGAGGTCCTCACGCATCTGTTAAAAACTTATATACATATATCATACCTAGCACGAAGCCAAGTCACAGGATGCGGCTTACCACACTGCTACGCTCAACATCGTTTTGTGGCTGCGCAAAATGTGCGGCAATGGGAGGAGTCAGGACTCCGTGAGCCTTGAAGAATCATAAAGCCCAGGGATGATATAAGTGGATATGTCAAGACCGAAGCTACCTGGAGGGTCGAAATGTGTATGTAAATTTTCATTAAACCATATGCCATAAGTGGTCGACGTACCTCTGAGGCTGCATTGACTGCATATATAATAAGTATGTAACCTCGCAGGGCGCCAGGCAGATTTATGTGGTTAAGTGGGGTTAACAGTGCTCAACCTCCACGAAGTAACTGAGACAGGAACCAACCGTATAACGTGCAAGACGATGTAACGGAACTTCAATGAATCTCGAAAAGGTTTGATGGAAGTCACCTCTTGCCAAGCGACAATCACTTCAAGCCTGAAAACAGAAAAAGGAAGCTTCGATCAGGCCTCCAGGTCTCTTGGCCAATCGGAGTGGACTAATTGCGCAACCAAGTTTCGGACTGGAAAATGAGTTGACCAGATATGAGACGATGAGCTATGTATCCAGCTATTAGCTACTCAGTACTCAGTACTCAGTGTGTAGCTTGGTGTAGACAAAAGCTGGACAGAACAGACGCCGGTAATAAAACAATAAATGACGCACTTGCCTGCGTGATCAAGCTCCGCCTCAAGTTTCATCTTCCGGTCCTCAGGCGATTCATAAATTCATTTTACAGCAACACCAATCGTAGCCCGCAATGTTCAATGTTAACAAGTTATCAAGTTATTGTAAACTGCTGCATGAGAACTCACGGTTTGATAGTGTCGGATCGGTGGCCATGTGTTGAACCAAAAAATGCCAGAGGAGTAAAGCTCTAGTCTCCTCGAGGTATTCTCTCAAGATGGGACCCAAGACTTGCAGTGAGATCAAGTAAGATTACATGATATGGGTAGCCTGCGACATCAGTGAGTTAACAACAACCCCCAGCCTGCGCTCAAGCCCAAATGTGTAGGTTCCCAGAAGATGCTAGAGCGGCAACCGCCCATGAGAGCGTTTCGTTTCCATCTGCAAATGGGTAAAAACGGCACCACCTTGGGTATGGCCAAGCCGTCAAGAGTGTGATAACCGTAAGATATGAAGCAGTATATATATATCAAGCGACCAAGTCTGGGGCATGAGGTCAGCACAATAACGGGACTTACAGGCGACTGCAAAGTGCACCATGCGTGTGTCCTACAGGTGGTCTCCCAAGGTCTGACTCTACAGGACAGCCTCCTCACCTATGCCACTGCATTCTGAGCCAAGATCACCTGCAGATCACCAACCGACGGCAGCTCGTCCCTTCCGCCCATAGAATGCCGAAACCGCGCAGGAGAAATCGTATTGCCACGGTCAATCGACCTCCTGTCCAGAGGGGTTCTTGAGGAATAGTAGACCATGATCTCCTGTATCTAAGGACGTCCATCGGGATCGTCCTTCCAGCAATCTTGCATCAAATGCCAGGTACTCTCCGTCAACCCC
>JABCKG010000091.1:0-13556 GCA_018851835.1 Hypsizygus ulmarius | reverse complement strand
ATCACGAGTGTGGTCAGGCCTTGTCTTATTGCTCAACCGAGTAGAAGTTTGAGAGGCTATCGTAAGTATTTAGTTTCCCCGCGCGCTTGAGTGATTCTTGGCCGTATAAATGGACATGGCACCGATCGCCGTATATATTTGCGTTCACACTCCTGCTAGGTCATACCCACCATTTGGCCGCTCACATTATGCTGTCTTTCAATCTCGTGGTGACTTTGCTGAGTCTCTTGCTCGTGGGCTATCTGTATTTGAAGCCTCGCCGCAACGACCTTCCACTCCCACCCGGCCCCAAAAAGTTACCTCTTATCGGAAACCTGTTCGATGTGCCAACCAGCGCCGAGTGGGAGACGTATCATAAGTGGGCGAAAGAATTTGGTAGATTTTATTGATTATCTTCCCTCTCGTCTAATCACGAACGTCATTGGCAGATTCTGATATCATTCATCTGGATGTAGCAGGAACGTCCGTCGTTGTCCTCGGCACTGCCGAGGTGGCTATGGACCTCCTAGAAAGGAGGTCATCTATCTATTCCAGCAGGTAATGCCATCAAGCATCACCGAACATTACTTCACACCAATTACTGATCTCTATTTTCTCTTCAGACCTAGGTTTCCGATGCTAAATGAGTTAAGTGGATACAACGTCCACTTCGCTTTCATGGAGTATGGTGAGAACTTCACTTCCAGCTTTGCTCATTAATCATGACGTGTGGCAAATACCCACAGGCGAAGAATGGTATTGTTGTTCGCCCTGAGGGATCCTTCCATAATGCTGAATTCCATTCTAGGCGTCAGCATCGCCGAGTCTTCCACCAATCTTTCTATCCATCAGCGTCGAGGCGTTGCCGACCAAGGATCCTCAAGAATACACACACCTTTCTTCGCTACATTCTCGATAAGCCTGACATTGATGTTTGCAAGCGGTTGCACCAGTATGTCCTCCTATATATGTCTTAAGATACGGAGTAGGAATCTGAGACTCCATTTTAGTCTGGCGGGAGAAACAGTCTTGGGCATTGTTTATGGATTGGATGTGCTTCCTGAGAACGATCCCTGTATTTTGGCATCTGAAGAAGGGATGCAAGCTATTCGTGTTGCCGGAATTCCAGGAGCTTTCCTCGTCGACGCATTCCCAATACTGAAGCATCTCCCGGGCTGGGTGTCATTCAAGCGCTTGGCAAAGAAATGGAGGAACATTGTCGACACTATGATTTGCATATCATTCGATGGTGCGATGGAAAAAATCGTGAGATTATTGCACAATACCAGCTATGGACCTTATGCTCTAATACGTGGTAATTTCTTTAAAGCACGCGGGTGGTTTCACTCCATCGCTTGTTTCCCGAGGTATGCAAAATGCGGTCGGCAGTCAAGATCCACAGCATCAAGAAGCTATCATCAAGTCAACGGCTGGCACCGCGTATATTGGTGAGCTCAGTAGGTGTCTTCCAGTCCCTCCGCTTATATTATTCCCTGAACTACTCAGCGGCCACGGATACGGTACGCTTTTCATGCCATGACGCGACCCATCCTCATTTTCTTCTCAGACTGTATCGTCCATCTCTTCGGGCGTCCTCGCTCTGATGGCAAACCCTGCCATTCTGAAGAAAGCACAGGAAGAAATCGACTCCGTTATTACACCTGGACGGCTTCCTGACTTCGATGATCACGACTCGCTGCCATACGTGACGGCGATCGTGAAAGAGGCTTTGAGGTGGCGGGAAGTCACTCCAATTGGTGAGATGATCATTAGGATTTCCAACAAGCAGCATGAACAGATTGAGGCTCACAGGTATCCCACATCTCCTCACGGCTGACGATGAATACAGAGGCTACAGACTCCCTGCGGGATCCACAATTATCCCGAACATTTGGTATGCTTTATTCGATATCCGAGAACGCCATTTGCCCTTAAACTCAACCTTGACAGGGCAATGCTCCACAATGAAAGCATCTACCCTGATCCATTCACCTTCAACCCCGAGCGATTCATGAAAGACGGGAGATTGGATCCATCCGTCAAGGACCCTGCCCACGCCGCGTTCGGCTTTGGACGGAGGTGACTACACCATCCATACTCGTCGCCTGCTGCATGACCTGACTGACGAGCATAGAATATGCCCCGGACGACACGTGGCATACGATGTGATCTGGATCGCCCTCGCATCCATGATCGCCGCTTTTGACATAACGAAACCCATGGATGAGAATGGGAATATTCTCGAGCCCACGTACGAGTACTTGCTTGGGCTGGTTTCGTGAGTGGCGCCGTTGGTTTTGATAGCCAGTGGCAATGGTTCTGATATAGTCTCTCTTTCCTTTAGTAAGCCCGTCGCGTTCAAATCTGTCATCAAGCCGAGGTCGAAGGATATGGATGAGTTGATTCGTGCCACCGTTACTGATCATAATGATCACTCTTCGCGCTGGAAGTGTAACGACCTGGAATACCTTGAATGTGTACTTATACCGAGCCCTATGTAGTTCTTTTTACCATGTTTTTCGATACTACCCCGCATCGTCGTTCTGGAAAACCGCCAAGTGACTTTGTATTGAATCATTGCAACAAGAAGCCAATGCTAGCAAAAAAGCTTCGACACAGCACGAAAAGAGAATAGAAGGACCACAGATCGACTGGAGGTTCTGTCCTCCACTCCCACCAGATCGGTCACGAAAACGCACTGTCCTCCGTCCACACCGGCGTCTGATTAGCAAAGATATCTTCATCCGACTGCGGCACCCACGCCGTGTCTTCCCGCGTTTTGACAGCCTAGTCGAAGCACAAGGATAAATCAGCTCATGTTTGACACAAACGGGAAGAAGACAGAGGAAGAACAAGATGACAATGTGCACAAAGAAGAGACACAATGAAACCAACCCACCTTGCCCAAAAAATCTTTACTCCTCGCGACCTCTCGCTCCAGCTCGCCCAGCGCCACCGTCTGCGCCTGCACATCCAGCAACACTCTGTCCACCTGTGCTTTCGTGAACTGCGGCGCCGGGTCCGAGAACGTCACCGTCCCGTCCGCTGCGATCTGCGCGCTGATGTCGTTGGATTCGATCTGTGTGTGCAAGTGAGCATGCCGAAAAGAGGCAAAGGGCAAAGGGCAAAGGGTAAATGAGAAAGAAAAGGAAAAGGAAAAGGGTACGAACCATGCTAAGTATCAACTGCCTAACCTCATCCTCGTCCTTAACTCGCACCGCACGTGCGATATCCGACAGCCCAAGCGTCACATAAGTTCCCGTCAACTTCTTCAGAGCCCACCGCGGAGCTCGATCAATCGCCTGCTGCACGAGTCCGAGTGTCTTTTCCTGCAATCCCTCATATCATATCGTCTCAGTTCTCCGGGATAGTAGTGAGGAGGACACATACCGTCACGAACAGCTGGCGCTCCTTGTCATACAACTCGCTTAGGAGTCGCGTATCGTGTGGGTAGGCATTGATAAACGCGCTGTATGGCGTGTTCTTTAGAAGGCGCGGCAGCGTCGGGTGTGTGTATTTCGGTAGACTCGACGTCTATCCTTCCATTTCAGCATCCCCTCACAAAAGTCGACAACACAAAAGTCGACGATGAAAAGAGCACGTACCTTCCCCGTCGCGATAAGCTGCACAATCTTCAGCTTCTTCAGCGCCTCAAGCTGCAGCGCCGCCGCCACCGCCCCAGGACTGCTGACACAGATCTCGAAAAACTCCTCCGCATCGGCCCACCGCTTTAGCGCAGCGAACACGATGCCACCCGTGTAGTGGTAAACGAGGTTGTCGTGGTACGTTAGGTCTGACAGCTCCGTGTCGATGTTTGTAATTGGCTGTTCGAGTACCGGAAGTGCGGCGGTGAAGTGCCGATTCGTGACACAGGCCTAAGGGGAGGGGTTGTCAGCTGGTATGTAAGTATATGGATGGAGGAATAGCGGCCGGGAACTTACGAGTACGAACACGGGGTGCAGGGTTGTAAGGTACGATGGGTGAGGAGGGTACCGCCGGACGAGGTCGTAGAGAGGTTGGATGACAGATTTCGGCTGAAGGTGGGAGTATGAGGGTTGGGAGAGGCGGTCAGATTTCTGGACGGCAACTCACGTTTTGGAGATGCTCTGCAAGTGCGACGATGCCCTTGGCCAGAACAGTCACTGTGGCGTGTAATGCGTGAATGGCCTAATTTAAATAACACCAAGAACTTTAGTACAAGTCACGTACCGCGATCTGGTGCGAGCCTTGCGTGTTCCGGGATGAATGTCTGGCAGAACTCCTGTATGAGCGGCCATGGTGGAGACGGGCTCGTACTCTGCGTGCTCAATCTTGCTGCTCTGGGAGCTCATCAGCGCAGTGGTCAAAGAAACGAGTTAGGCCAACTCACAAGATGTACAGCACTCCAAGCGTGTTCTCCCTCATATCGAGCACAGACAATGGGTCCTGGCCACTCGAGAGGGCGCTCGCCAGGATAGTATCGCGCGATTCCTTCGGCAGGGCATTTCGCAAGGTGTGGTTGAGGGCGTTGGGGTTGTTCGATGTCGTGATCTGGTTGAGGATGCTGTCGAGGGATTCGTTTCCAGGTGCCATTACTTGCGATATAGAGCGATTTGGTCTATATAACAGCGCTCGTTAATCAAATGAATGTGAATTTGCTGTCTCTCTTCGTCGTCGCGCAACAGCCAATCCATCTAGACGTGCCACAAGACTATATATCTCTTTCCACGGCTATGCCTTCATTCTCCTGCTCAATAGCCACCTCTCAAAGACTGCCGGCCATTCTTCCTATGATGCAGATGAATTGACTCACGATCGCTGATTGAAACCAACTTTCTTGTCGGATATCTAGTGGATCGCCCTTTCAATATGTGCTTCAGAGAAATTCCTGCTTTGTAATGGGGCAGAAATTGCTGAAGATGCAAAGCTAGGTCGTGGCTGATAATTACAAGAAAGATTTGTGCCAGATGGCGCTCAAGGCTGCACAGTGCAGGTCAGATTGCCGCTACATACCATGGGTCACGTGAGAGGCGAGACTTAGTGGCCGCTTCAAGAAGATTCTGAATAACGTTCGAACGCGCATGGTTCTGCTCTGTTCTACCAGTGTTCTGCCTGGCTATCCATCAAACCTACTAAGCTTCAAAATGTCAAGACACAGGGCACACATAGTAGTACAGTACATTTTGCATACATTCGATAGCAAGACAGCAAAAAAAAAAGGGAACAGAAACAAAATCTATCACAAGCCAAACTTCCAGGCCAACCTCCTGACCCTATCGCTATCCCTCTCGCCAATGATCTGTAACCTCACCTTGCCCTTCTCAACATCAAAATCCACGCGATCCAGATCCATGTCCTGATTCCCCATCCTTGTCTCCGTTTCACCCACAAAATAGCTCCGCTTGCATCGCCCAGAAGATGTAGTCTCTTGCACCATCCTCGACGCCTGCGCAAAACCCGTTGAAACTGATATTTGCGCATCCACGTTGCTGCCCTCTTTGAGCCCGATGGTAATCACCCCGCGGAAGACGGGAGGGATGTGCAGAGAATGGTACCCATCGAACCCGACCGCAGTAAGGTGGAACGGGCTAAGGTTGGGTGTGCGGTGCTGAACAGTGTCGGCAATGATAATATAACACAATAGATGTAGTGATATTTCAAGGGCATGTATAAGCAACGTGTAAAACTCATTCTCAGGAGTTGGGAGTTAAGCTCACAATTTTTACGAGAATTGGGAATTTCGGGTTCCTTTTGTTTCCACTTTCTCCTAACTCCAGATCCAAGGTGGTGCACTTCTTGTGGGTGTAATCTTGTTCTTCGAGGAAAATCTCGACATTGATGGGGCCCTTCATCGCCTTCAATTTCAGACTCTTACGACTGCCTCCCGATTGCCTGACCGATTCCGGTCTCGATGCAGAGCGAAGAAGCGCATCGAAGTTCAGCCGGGGATCCACGGTGAACTGACCTTTAATCGAGGTGCGCGAGATGGAGAGGTGGTTTGTGGGTTTGGGTGGTAAGGCTATTTCCTCACTTTCACGAAATCCGAATTTCATATCCGCTGTTAAGTCAGGAATCAGGAGTCAGGAATCAGGTCTGTGATAGTGATCGATCGTCATGAAGAATGGATTTACTTACAGCTTTAGATTGATTTCAACACTTTGAAAACGGCAGAAGAATTGGATGCACACAGGTCAAAGGGGGGTACAGCCTGAGGCCTAGATGATTACACGATACATGCCAGCACTTGAGAAGGCCTGGTTTTTATAGGTGGTGACCAGCCTCGTGTACGCTGTGCACGTTGTCATGGGGTAGCTCACAGGGTAGCTCATCCCGTGAGCCTGTCCTGCAAGCGCTAATTTTATGGCTCAGACCGAGCCTCGAATATTGTGGCTTATGGTTTGAAGTTCCCAATCTGAGAAAGACTTCCCTGGGAACACGTATATGGCATCTATCTGGATAAAACAAATCTCACTCACCTGATTGGATGGATGTTGGGCGCTTGTGCACTGATCATCGCAGTTGCAGGAAGCCGCATAGTGATGATTGCTGAGACGGTCTGCAGACTCGAAAGTGCGTTTCAAACACGCGCCAACGTTGTTATACTCGGTAAGGCATCGTCCTCTGCCAATTTGCAACTCCGCGAGTGCTCGATTGCACGCACGCGTGTTATTGGAACGCACTCAGTTGTAGGCATCATCATCTCACCTTCTCAGGATGATCCAATCCTTGCTTCTTAAATTCACCTATTGATTTATCAAAATCCGTGAACCTATGGACCTACCTGCCTACATACGTGGGTTCATTTATCGTTTCTTCGCCCGTCGGCGAGTCCAAGTCCGTGTACTGAGTCAGCAGGCGACGGGAAAAGGCATGAAGAATTAAGTAGTTCCGCTTAAGAGCAGTGACACAGACTAGGTACAGTCCCATTCCCAAAAAGAAGCTTTTCAATTCAAGCAGATGGGCGGAAACAACCTCGGCAACCTACATGGTACCACACATCAGAGTTAAAACCTTCAACACACACAGCTGTAGCTCACATCCAAATGCACGGTATCCATCCACCAAGCAGACACACACGAACACAGCCCCTACACATTCACAAACCAACCGCCCACCCAAACTTCCGCACCCCATCCCACGCTCTCTCCCCCAAAATTTGCACCCGTACCTTACCCCGCCTCACGCCCACATCCACTCGATCGCCCTCCCACCCCTGTTTATCCCTCGCCCACCCGCCGAGCGCGCCGACGAAGTAGCTGCGCGTGGTGGGTGTTTCCGTCAGGATCGTCGATGCGGCTGAAAAGGTGCGTACGGCCGGGTTAAAGTCATCGTTAGATAATAGTGGGCATTGGAAGGGTACGAGAGAAGAATAAGACAAGGAAAGAAGAGAGACAGGAAAGGAAAACGAAGAGGAAGAGAGAGACACACACCTACAAACCCCCTCGATAACGAGATGTGCGCGCCGAGATCACCCACCGCGATGTCGATAGTGACGAGTCCGTGGAATGACGCGGGGAGGTGAAGGGCGTGATACCCATCGATGCCCGTCGCAGTTAGGTGGAACGGGGGACGCACGAGGCCCGGGGTGTGCTAACAGTGCGATGTAATTAGCAACTGCACAAGTATGCAGGACGTGTGCTCACTATTTTTGCAATCAGTGGAAACATATTCCTTCGCCTCTCGCTGTCTTGTCGTATCTCTAAATCCAATGTCGTGCGTACCGCTGTATCCCCCCGCTTCGGTGGGCCCCCAACCAAGAAAATGTCGACGTCGATCCCGCCGTTCTGCACCTCGAAACGAAGGTTCTTGCGTCGGCCGCCCCGCGGAGATAGGAGAAGCGCATCGGGAATGTGCAGATAGGGGTTGATTGTGAATGCGCCGGTGATGGAGGAATGGGAGCGGGAGATAAGAAGGAAGCGCTTGTGAGGGGTGCTTTTCCGGGAGAGAGATATGTAATTTGTGGGGTTATGACGGGGCGAGGAGGAGGAATGGGAGAGGGGGTTTTGAGGGACGGGTGAGATGGTAATAATGGGTTCGGGTTCGTGAGAGTGGTCATGAGGGTACCGCAGGTGCATGGGGAAACCCACGGAGCTGGTAGCGTCCGGCAACGATGAGTACCGCCTCCTTCGTGGCACATCAGTGTTGTTCTCAGAGTGCCGGGACGTCGCATTATGTTCCAACTCGATCGCAGGGACGTCCTGCGGATGGGGATGGGTCTGTGCGGAGACGAGGTCCTCGGTGGATCCGTTTGATCGAGCGTCAAAGGACTGGGGAGGAGAGGTGCCTGTGCGCTGGGAGGAGTAGCCTGGGGGTGCATTGAAGGACTCGGCGATGGATGGCACCATGAGGATTACTCGAAGGCGCGCAGGAAGCGCAGTTATTGCCTCCTTAGCAAGAGCCTCGAGGCGGCCATCAACGAAGCTTTTGGTCAATTAAAGTTGCGCATTGAGCCTTGTGCGCTATCAAATCTTATGCAGTCACAATGGGATTGAGATAAAGATGCGTCGTCGTCCAGAAAGAAAGTCAGCCTTAAACGATGAGATCCAGAAACCTGGAGAAACATTCAATATTACTTACTCGTGCCTGGAATGCCCTTGTATATCACCTCTGGCGGAGAACACAAGCACGGCTATGACTACATGGCCTGTCAGGCAGTGCAATTGTCGTAAACTTAGTCATCTACAGGGGGATCCCGCACGGGTGCCTTCGAGTAGACCTATAACTGCAGCTGTATAGGTTCCTGCAGGACGCATGCCCGTCGCGGGTCAGCCTCCTAAGCACTCAAATTACCTCGCTGCCGCAGTCCACACATCAATTGATGTTTCAGAATACTGAAGCGAGGTAGGTAGACAAGAGCTTCTCGCCGCCTCGATGAGCATCCCAAGCCATTGAATAAGTATCGACAAACCTAGTAAGAGCGGCCACCTGGATATATGAGCAGAATGTCCGTTGATCGTTGTAATCGGCATGTACATCAAACATGTCCCTTCAGCATCAGAAATTTCGTTGCCTCCCTCCCTGTCGTCCCAGATGCGCCGCGTCTCACCGCACTGCATAGACTGGTTCATACTGGGACGGCGCCATCCAAAAGAACACTGCAGCATGGTGGAGCGGCCGCATAGTGAACCCATCGTCAGGCTCGCGGATATTGATAAACAGGCACGAAAAATACGTACCTGACATGTAATTAATGAACGCTGGCAATAAATGCGAGGGTGAGGCGTAGCGGGAGGAGCAACGTGACGAGAAGAAACGCATTGCGAATAAAGTGTATTGTCCTTTCCACGCTATCGGCGCGGGCTACCACAACCATCTCCCTTTCCTTTCGTGTAGTCAGCTTTTGCTCTCGGTAGAACACAATATCAGATTCAACGAGACAGTGGATGACAAGATGAACTAAATCCGTGCACCGTGTCACTCATCTTCGATGCAATTTAGAGGCGGTCGAGACTCTCGAGTCTCATACGCGTTTCTTTCCCTGAAGACGAAAGGAACAAGCTCAGTACGGTAATGCAAGGAACTTAGACTGTCAGGGTATAGTGATCTACAGCTCCAAGGGCCGAGCGCCAAATTCTTCCAATACAGGTGATCACGGAGTATACCTCGCGGCATAGAATCATGCTAGTTTGAAACGTGGGTCAAACAAGTCAGACTTTGAGATTCGAGCGACTGCTGCAGAGAGAGATCAGCTCACCTTGAGAGTATCAGAAGCCTCGAGAGATCCGGGACGTAGGCGAGAATGGAGGAACGACTGATGGTGACTGTCTAGGAGAGACTAGGCGCATACTCGCGCATTCCAATGGAGATGCATCGATAAGGACAATATTAGATAGCCATTATCAAACGCTCGGCGCAGTGTATGCCTGTGTGTGCGCAAATCCTTACTGTAAAAGTAGCAATGACAATAACAATAAACCATTTAGAGTATGTATGTGAGCACAAGTGCCGACGACCTGAAGTTCCACCATGGCCGACAACGCCACAGGAGACGGACTGACTCTGCTGCGAGATTGCCGAGCATTTCGTGCCTATAGGAGACCTGATCATGAGCAGGGTCGAGCACCCCATCCAGATTTGAAGGAAAAAATAATCATCGGTTTGGATATCAGCATAGGTGACGAAGATGGGGGAGTCATCCAAGAGACATAGAGTCAAATGTCAGATCGGGGAGGCGGCGCGCGTTTTGAATTTTCATTGTGTCACGTGCATGTTCAGCATGACCGGCTTCCCATTCGCACGCGACGGCGACAAAGTAGAGTCGTTTCAACACGAGCCACCACAAGCACGCCGATGGTGGTCACAAAATGGCCTCAAAAATTCCAATCCTCGCTTTAGCTTCTGCTACGATCGTGTGCTGCTGTGTTCTTGCTCGTGAGCGGTTGCGTCCGAGTCATAAACGCGTCTCTCGTTCACTCGTGTGTCATATGCTATCTGGTATTCCCTTGACTGACCACGATTATAGCTGCCTAACAATTTGAGCTCTTGGAGATATGCAGGAGTTGACCGTGGAGACTCTCCTTATCCAGACCCGTGGCCCCTCATAACCGACTTTTTGCAAGAGCTTGGGTACGAACTGTGGCACCCCCATACCCGCATGGGCTCTGACTGTCTTTGCGCTTACCAACTCTGGGGCCTTCCGACGACCAACTTAGGCCATCACTTCTTTAGTCATGCTTTAGATCCTCCCCAAAACGCGACCCTATTTGACAGAAAAGTCAGTCAGTCAGTCAGTCAATTGTATCCCTCTTGGAATGTTATTGAAGTTTAGTAGAACGGCCTTGTTATGCCTGCTCGGCATTCAGCAGGCTTTGACGTAGTTATTCGCGTAGTTTCTGCCGGCGGCCAGGGAGACTCTGAGTTGCAGGTATTGCGGAAACTCGGGACGGGGGAACATGCACTACAACCACTAAATCACGTCTTGCCGATGTTCGAAGAGATAGTCTTTGATGACATTGTCTTTGGGGTGTTTCCGTATATCACTGCGACAGCATTGTCTTTTGATCTCGGTACGGCAGGTGACATGATCAACATCATTCTTCAATGTCTCGAGGTATGTTTATTAATATTGTTCGCGTTCGTCTCCTGTGTTTTATTAACGGTCTTGGATTACAGGCAACCGTCTACATCCATGATTGCCTTGTAGCTCATCAGGTCGGTCACTTCCTCTCAATGACTTGTAGGCTGATGCTACGTCCCTGCTAGGACCTCTTCATTGATAATTTTATGCTTGAATATCTTCCTCGGTCCTCAACTCATGGTGCAACGGCAGTCTTTCCGCGGGTTTATCTTATCGATTTCGAGTCCGCCGTTTCGTTTCCGGCGAACTCTCGTCCAGAAGACAGGCTTGTTTCCTCCCATTACTTTGGTGATCAATGTGCACGCCCATCACCCCCAGAGCTCAAGGCGAAAGGTGTCCCGTTTGATCCCTTCGCACTAGATGTTTGGCAGTTGGCAAAGCAGATACTCACGTGTAGTGTACGTCGGCGGTTCCCCTCCCGTGGATTTTGCTGACCGCAATGTTCATCTAGACTACGAATGATCTAATTGACGGCGTCATAGCGGAGATGAGCGTAGACGATGCTGCCTCACGCCCCACCGCAAAAGAAGCGTTCGAGCGAATTCTAACCATTTATCGTCGAATTCCTCCAATTGACTTAGATCTTCCGCCCGGAAAGATGAGGCCGCCATATACCACTCTTTCCTCTCATTCCAGTTCACACTTGATACCGCCAGTGTAGCGATACGCTGCCACGGCTCACACCAATATCAGATACACGTTCGATTTGGAAAGGCCACGGTACTTTACTCGGAGCAGTCGCCCTTGCCATTGCCATCGCAGGTGGCAGGAACGTGATGACGCGTCGTTCTGACATCGCCGACACTCTCTACCCCAAGCGGGAATAGCGCTTTCGGCATGCGAAACTTCGTCCTCATGTAGTCATCACCGCCTTCAGGCAGGCTATCAGCGGGAATCGTGAGCGGGAGTTGACGAGAACGAGGAGATTGACGATAAAAGCGAAAGAGAGATGCGTACACTCGTTTAGCTCTTTTGCGCGGGGGAAGCGTGCTCCAGGTCTCGTTCGGGTCTGGAGCTGAGAACTCGTAGACATTTTTTGTATGCTTACGAGGACGCGATTTGAAGCGGGAGCGGGTTTGCAGTGATGATATGGTGAGCGAGAGCGAACGTGAACGCTTCCTTTTCGGTGTAGGTGTCTGAGCGATGTTACTGGCTCTCGAATTCGTCGGTATTCTCTCGTACCCGCCTGAAGGATGAATTTGCACACTGAAACGACATCAGCAGTAGGACATTGGTTAGTATTGTGACTTTGAGTTGGAAGAACCAGCGGAGAGATAATGGAAGCAGAGTTGATGTCAGCACGAGGAAGCCGAGAACGAGATTCAGGTCTTTGAATTTGCGCAGGAGGCGTCGAAAAAGGCGACTGAACTCGACCTTGGGCATGGGGGATGAAAACAGAATGGTGATAGGTTGTCCAATAGTGTCCCCGCAAGAGACCCTGCAATGAAAAGCAACAAGTCAGCAAGCAGCAGACTCGATGAAGAAACAAGGAATGGAGAACCAATTTCCGGGGTGTACATGTCAGCATGCATCGACTCGGGCCGCAACTGGATCGCTTCTTGCAAACGAAAAGGAGGGCCAAGTCGCGAATCCCGAGGTGAGTTCCTGGCGTATGATACACCAGGATGTCGAGCATTCGACGGCCGATATACGAAAGTCCGATGATCGAGGTCCATCCCTCGTTGGGGCTTTATAGGTGAATACCGCTGCATGGGTGTTCTTGAGGATGAAACATTGGAAGTACGATGATCGAAGTCAATTCTGTGTGGGGGCTTTATCTGTAAATAACTTTGCGTATGTGGTCGTTACGGAAATTTGCTTATGTTGACTAATCGAATCACCGGGATTCCTGTCTTATTGACGCGGTGTAAATCAAACTTACCACAATGTCACACGAGTAATTGAGAAATACGGGCCCTAATGAAAGCAGAAAAAAATAAAACAAGGTATCAGTACAAGCACATCTCAAAACTAGCAGACTGGGAACCAAAGGCTCCCCAGACGATTTCCTTCTCCATCTCGTCCTCGTTCTCCACCACACAACTTTCTCCGCCATAACGCGCTTTGCATCAGAACCAATCCCCCACCTTGTTCTCCAGTTGGTTCCCCTCCCCCCAGCGCAGCCCGTTCTCCTGAGTCTCCTCCCCACCCTCCCCCTCCCCCGGCCATTCCACTTCCCACCATCTTGCCAGGCCCATCGCCAACTGTGACCCTGCCCGTCAATACAGTTCGTAAGTAACACCTGGCTCTTCATCCCTTTCCCGATAGAACGCCGGAAAAACACCGATACTTTAGCTAGGCACAGCCGCCTCTTCAGACGAAGGCTTCTCCTGGTTCTCGTTCTCCTCCGCCACCTTGACCTCTGTCTTCTTGGCCACAGCCTTGTCATCCTCGCCCATCTCCTTCGCCTCCTCGCCCTTCTCCCTCGCCTCCTCGCCCTTCTCCTTCGCCTCCTCGCCCTTCTCCTTCGCCTCCTCGCCCTTGTCCTTCGCCTCCTCTACTTTCGCCTTCGCCTCCTCTA
>JABCKG010000090.1:0-21298 GCA_018851835.1 Hypsizygus ulmarius | reverse complement strand
CAATGCCATCAGAGGAAAACCACTGTACCTACCTACTTACCTACCCTTACCTACCTACCTAAAGGAATCTACTTCGATTCCACAATTTCTATAATCTAAGAGCTGGAAACCTGACGATTGACCAGTTCAATGATAAAATTTGCCAGTTCCCCGTCGTCGGTGCACTAACGTAAGGCACAATTTATTGACAGTATGAACAGGACGAGAAGAGAGTATACGTTATATTGATTATCACCAGGTTAAAGTAGAGTGCAATACCAATGCTACGCCATGTCAAGGATAACACGGAAGCTGCGGCCTCACAAGCAAGTCCGCAGAGGTCATGAATGCAATCGTGATACAAAGTGCAGGACGCACAAAATGCGACAGGGGCTATGAGAGCAACAAACTAACAAAAAAATGCAAAGCACAAAACATCTTCAATCCAGAGGCTCATTCGCAGCCTGCAGCACCACCACCCCTGTCCCACACCCCGCAACCACAAACGCCGTCGCCACATCCCCGATTGTCTTCTTCACCTCTGCACCCACCGCCTCATACTCCTCCATCAGCTGCTTCAGCTCTCCATGATGGTTCTCCACCGCCAACCGCCTCGATCGGCCCGTCACAATCAACAGCCGCGTGCCCCAGGCCCTCACACTGATCTGTGCACTAGCTTCTTGAATCGCAGCGTGCAGCGGTACGGGCGTCGCGCACTCCCTGAACTCAATGCGCGAGAGCGCAGACGCAGAAGACGCGGAAGATGTGTCTGCTTGTGGACCGGCGTATTTCGCCCAGGCGATGTTGTCTGCGGTTTCGGATTGCATGCGGGTCTCAGTGTTGGGCTGGCCATAGACTGTATCCTGGAAACCAGCGATGCCTGAAGCGACAGTGAGTGCATTCGCATCCTCTGTCGACTGCACGGGTGACTTCAGGTCGCCCAGATGTCTAGTGAGTACGTTCGAAAGTGGAGCTTCTACTTCCTTCTTCACCATCCTCAAAACCGTCGCTGTCATGTTTGCATTCGCACATATCTGCACCACGAAATCTAACGCCAGACGATCGTCGGGTCCACCAAAGAACGGGAAGAACACATGTTGCTGGCCGCTCCCTCCAGCACCAACGCGGTCCGACATAAGCCCGGACACAGCCACCGCAGGTGGGCTCTGGTCCACAAACAATGCAACGTCTGTCTTTGCCTGCGCAAACACCCCGCGGACAAAGTGCGAATGGATCACCGCCAGCGACTTCTGCTGTCCGCCGCCTCCTGGTCCCGAACGGAACAGCAGGTCAAAAGGATTGCTTGACTGGGGTGGCTTTGGTGATGTCGTGGGGTCAGGCAGGTGTACTTGACCGGGCTCGCTCCCAGAAGGTGGGAGCCAAGGTACCATGATCATGTCTGAGCCATGGCTCCTGGCATGCTCGGCGACGCTATACGACAGGTCATCGTATGGGACAATGGACATGCTCGTGGAGATAGGGAGGGCGTTGAGCTGCCCGAACATCCTAAAGATCGCGAGGATGGGGTCCGTGCGTAAGAGAGTATCGGCGGCGGAGGACTTCATCACTGCCGACGTCCGGTCTGACAGCTCAATAAGCCTGAGAGCCTCGATGGAAAGGGAAGGGCCAAGCTGCAATGTAGGTCCAGCCTTGTTTGAGATACGACTGCTTTCCGTCGACGACCGCTTGACTTTCTCCAGTGCTGGTGTGGAGGGCTGCATGAGCTGGGCAAGGGCCATAGCCCCAGGAAGATGCTCGAGCTTGTCGAGGACGACAGTGAACCGCCGTTTAGAAATGGTATCTCCAGGTTGGGTTTTGCGATCATGAGAGGTACCTTCCTCATCGTCTGCAACATTGTCGAAGTTAGCCCCGGTGGCAGAGACCCGCTTGCGAGCATGAGGTGGGTAGAACCGCATCACCAGCGGCGTAGTCATGAAGGTGAGAGTGAGGGCTTCTAGTACAAACATAGAGAAGACTCGCTGCAAACAATTCAGAAGGTAATCATTACGACGGTCATCAAGACTCACTGGGGTCAGGATACCAGCAGACAGGCCGACATTGAGAACGATCAGCTCAACCAAGCTGTGACGGATGACATTATACGCTGAGAGCCACAGGTGGAGGTAGCGCTTACCCCTTACAACTCATCAGCGAACCAATTGCTCCCGATTCTCTCCAGTTGAACCCAGCTGCATATTTGGCAGCGATTGCACATCCGCCGAACTTGCCAATAAACGCGGTGAAGATGATGGCAATGGTGTAACCCCATGTGATGCCTAGGACACGTTCAACGGAGTTTTCGGACACGGTGTTTGAAGCTTACCGTCATCAAGCAAGCCGAGATTCGTTGACAATCCAGAAAGAGTAAAATACTAATGAGGTCTCAATATGGCATTGGAAGAGGCAAGGAAATTGACGCACCAATGGAAGAAAGATGATCGAAACCATGTCCTCAAGCTTCTCAGTCAACGAAATCGCAAGATTGCCCTCTCGGGGTACGATGATGCCGACAACGAATGCCCCTACGTTTACCATCAGATGCGTTGCCTTTCCTGCATTGGAGCCGAAGCTCACCGAAAATGGCATGAACACCAATAACGTCTGTGAAGAAGGCCGAACCAAACAGTAGTAGAATTGTAACTGTCATAAACAGCACAGTAGGGCCGCTTTCGACTGTGACAAGAAGATGAGAATGGTTCTAGAAAGAATAGGTATATCCATACCGGAGCCAGTGTTTTTTGCGAGCCATTTAAGAGCCATCTTGACGGGGAAGAGCAAGAAGAGTGTCCAACCAACGCATGCGAGAAGAATATAAACGGCCGTTAAACCGGAACCAGCGTTGACGAGTGCAACGCTGAGGGCGAGGAGAACCCATCCGACTGATACTTTCATAAGTTTCACGACGACACCCAAAGGGCTCAAGATACGCACTGATGTCATTTCCAACGCCTGCCGAAAGCACAACGATTCCTACTGTGGTATCGAGCAGCTTGAGCTCGGTGAGAATGCGACATAAGACCGGAAACGCGGTTATGGAGAACGCGACGCCGGTGAAGAGCATGAAATGCGTAAACTTGATGCTCTCGCTGATGAACTGTTTGTACAAGGGCACGGCGAGTCCGACTCCAATGCCAAAAGGCAGGACCATGCCTGCAATTGCGATCGTCGCCGAGAGACGTGCATTTCGTTTAATGACGGTACTATCTATTTCCAGGCCAACAAGAAAGAGGAAAAGACAAAGTCCGACATTTGCTGTGAGACTGAGGTATGAACGTGATTCCGGGGGGAATATATGCTGCGTGAAACCGGGTATACGACCTGGGGAAGGTGTGCTCAGTGAAAAGTTCGAGGACACAAGGCGTGAGGTGACGTACCAAACGCAGTTGGACCTGAATATATGCGTGAATTTTGAGCCTATTTGACTTTTACGTGACGCACCGAGGATAATACCACCCAAAACCTCTGCGATGACTTTCGGTTGCTTAATCTTGCGTAACCCTAACGATAGCAAGCTTGCAGTACTGACGATGATGCCTATTATCAGTTAGAAATGTTGGACCTCTGCCCAACGTCAAAACTGGCACCCAGTTGCACGATCCATAGCCGAATAGGATCGGCTAGAGTACTTCATGATCGGTGATACATGTCAAGGTGTCAAGTGTTCTCGGATGTCGGAACGGATTTGGTTCGATTCGGGAAATATTGAAAACGTCTTCCCGCTATCATCACTCCGATCTTCCTCGATTTTCAGTCTCTTGCAGTCTCTTGCATCCTGTATCTATCATGATCAGCCAACGGAAACACATAACCATTTTCCTGAAGTTTTCTTGTCTTTCTTTTTTAGAATCGGTCGCAAGGACTTCTAGATTAAAACCGACGCCGCACGTACGGCTTTTTCTCCATCATCAGCATCTATTTTGGTCTCGGGATGTAGTGCATATAGCCATGTAGTCCACCTCAGCTCCCTCGCTGACGCAGCTGCACATGGCGACAGACTAGGATCGGCCTAACCAACTGTAAATCCTCGTGCATGTGGTGGTGGATGGTTGTCCGTTTCGTCAGGAAAAGCATAACTGATATGCATGGCCTGGCAGTGCGTAAGCTACAACCCATACCGTGGCTCAATGGTGCGTTCCTGTCGCAAAATTGTACGTGAATGGTGCATTCAGTGTGCCATGTCGGTCGTTTTGTATTTCCTAGCAGACAAGCTTGAGTGATTCTCAAGACATAGTTATACTTTCCTCGATGGTGAGCCATCCACTCAAATCATGACGTTGTTATACTTATAGCCTCGCCATAGTCTCCTTATGCCCTATTAGACACATCTTTAACGACCAAGAACAAGTAGCACTGTGATCAAGCTCGCAAAGTTCCCAAAAGAGATGGGGTTCTGTAAGTTCTGTTACTTCCATCAATGGTATACATTCGAGGACACGTAGACCAGTGCAGTTCATCGGGGACGTACACAGATGGATCGCGAGCGTCCACTGAGTTTTGTTCTGAATTTGGGCATGAGCTTGAGAACGTGAAGATGGCTGTGCACAAGGCGCTCTTGACGTGGAACTCCCAACCCCATACAATGGTACTTCCGCGTCTGACGAACTTCACTCTCTACTTATCCGAGACGACCGATGGGAGCGTCAGAAACACGGTTGCAGAACGCGGGCGACCAAATTCTACACCGGGGTGTATTCCACCTTCCTTGCGGGTCGTTGAACTACGCTATAACGACCGCTATGTCCCATCGCGCCGAGGAGTGGAACGTCCTGCAGTTGACTTCGCATATTTTAAACGACTTTCTGCCGATGGGCTCGATATTTCTTGGCACTGCCGTTGTGACCCGGACAATCACTCCTCCACCATCACGACCGTAGGCTCACGCAATGTGAATCATTACACGCGTTGAACTTACAGTCAAATATTACCCTGTATTAACTTTCAATTTTACATGATCCTTTCATTGCTTGTGGAACTGAAAATTGTTGGAAATTTGGCAAGGAATTTAACATGTAATAAAAAACACATCCTCTTTTATATTGGGACTTGATTGGGACCCCCCAGTCCTTTTGGTTTATACTAAGTACATAGATTCGGAACCAGTGTGATCACGCGTTTCAAATGTTCGGGCTGGAGCTTTGACAACAAACATTGCTCTGAACGACATGCGTTGTCAGTCGAGGCAGGGATACACGTAAGTAAGAGAGTAGTAAATCCCGCCGCTTTCCTTCTAGAGTACAGAGTGTCCACTGGAATAAAATTACAAGAGCAAGAATGTTCCGCCACTTCAAGAATTCCCCAAAGGCCTCCCGCTTCCCCAGTTATAACCACTCGATCCCGAAGACCGAGTCGATGCAGCTGCAGCTACAGTCCGCCTAGGAGGAATAACATGCACACCGCCCACCACGCCCGCTCCGCCTGCCGCAGCGCCCGGAGGCCGCGGCGGCAAATGCCCCTCACCCACCAACGATCTCATCCATGCCGGTGCGCGCCCATATGGCTCCAGCACACCGCCTTGTCCTCCGGGCCCGCCGCCCCAAACGCCCCACCACCAGAAGTGTCCGACGACGGCGCCTGCGACGGCTTGTGCTGCTGCACCGGGGCCCGCCATCAGGAGGTCCATGCCGATCATGATGTATGGGAGATATTTGACTGGGAAGGTGACGAGTCCCATGAGGGATGTTTGTGCACCAGGCGGGGCGAGAGAGGACGAGAGGTAGGTTAGGCAGAGGAGGAAGGGCCGGGCGAACATGAACGGGGAGAGGGGGGTGGTGATCGCCTAAGCGGAAAGTAGGTAAGGTGAGTCATGGAATGAGAATTGGAACTAATGGGACATACAATAATGGATGCAGCTGCGAAGATGAGTTGGTAGGCTAGGTCTGCTGATCTACGTGCGTATGGACCGGATTCTAGCTGCTCTGCGGTGCGGCTGTAGCGATACAAACAGGTTGAATGAAGATGGCTGATTCATGTAGAGATCAACTCACTATAACATTACGAGCTCAAATATGTAGTTAATGCCCGAGCCTGTAAGTTGACCAGCTGATAAATATCCAAGAATATATAGATGAGAGCTGACGACTGACTTCCAAGGAAGAAACTCGTGAAGAGCCTCCATATCTATGGAAAGCATACTGCATAAGCTTAAGAGGATTATGAGAGTAGAAGCACAAGACTCACTTCGAACTTTTTGAACACCAGATCTTTGACATATAGAATCTTATACGGAGAAACTATGTTCATCAACACAGGGATCGTTATACCGAGCGATGAGGCGCATAGAAATCGAGTAACTGGCGGAATCTTGCGAAGTTCTGCCACAAATCCATCCATTATGATAGTAGGATGCTAGGATACTTTTCCAGTGGTCGCTGATTAAGAAAAGAGTCCTGGGATCCTGGTGAACGTCAAGGAACTTTAAAAGTTGAACGATGACCTACGCTGTACGTGGCGGTTAAAAGTTACGGGTGGACGACCAATGTGAATGACGTGTTGGTCACATGACATGGTCGTAGGAGTCAGGGAGCTCTCTTATAAAGTCCGAGCGTTCTAACTTCTGCCAGTGTTCTGCTTCCACTTCTTGGCTTCACCTATGCAGGACATTACATGTCATATGTCTCCCTGATCCAGAGCAGGACATGTAAGTAGCAGTCAGCATACTGGTATATCCACGCAATGGGGAGCAATTTTGCTTTCAGTTTCGACATTTGCCTAGCTTGCCTCTTCCCTCTCGCAATTTTTCTCGTAGCCTTCAGAGCGAACGCCACGAATATCACGACATGGCCTAAACTAAGAGATTGCTTCTCTCTCCGGTCTTTCACAGCCTCTCCAAACGGACCATTCTCTTTACAGAAAGCGCACCAATCATATACCCAATATGGCCGTCTTGCGCGCATGGAAATCGCCAGCAGACAGGCGTCATATAATACCCTTAGGAGAGCCTATAAACGACTAGGAAACAAAATCGAATACCCAGGAAAACTGGAGACGTTGAAGCACGTCACCGACCTGAATACCACCGTCACAGACGCGATTGCAGAACTTGCTGCGAAGGAGTTTGATGTCGGGGAGACTTTTAGCGGAAGTGGAGATCTGGGGAGGGTGCGAGAGTCGTTGAAGCACTATATACGCGACTGGAGTGAAGAGGGTGCACGGGAACGCGAGAAGATTTTCCGTCCAATACTGGACGTCCTGAAGGAGGTCGATCCCAGTCAAAGAGGAGCGAAACGCGTCCTGCTGCCGGGTTCTGGTTTGGGAAGACTTGCATGGGAGATCTCACAGCTTGGTATGATCTGGGCTTTGTTCTCTTTATATAAAGCTCTGAACCATGCCATAGGGTACGACACCACTGCGAATGAACTTTCATTCTTCATGAATCTTGCGTTTCGTTTCCTCCTTTCACCAGAAACAACAAAGTCCAAGAACGAGCATACCCTTAGACCATATGCGCACTGGTTCTCTCACCAGCGTTCTAATGACTCCCTTTTCCGTGCCATCTCCTTCCCTGATGCAGTTCCCCGCCTCACTCCCGCTTTCCGTCTTTTTGAGACCGATTTCCTCAAGCTGTCCGCACCAGGCGATGCCAATTCGGATGTCGAGAAGACATTCACCTGGTCAAAGTCGCAGTCGACTGATTATAAACAGCGGCAATCCGGGTACGATTACATCGTCACCCTGTTCTTCATCGACACATCTCTCAATGTTATCGCGACGATGGAGCATATTTACACGCTCCTCCGCCCCGGTGGCAGCTGGATTAATCTGGGGCCGTTGCTCTGGACTTCTGGGGGACAAGCCAAGCTTGAGTTGAGCCTGGATGAGGTTATCCGGGCTGCTGAGGAAATTGGCTTCATCTTCGAGACGGGAGGTGCCGATACTGCTGGCGTTAGAGCAAGCAGGACTGTAGAATGTGAGTATACGGGTGATCTGAACGCCATGATGAGGTGGATATACAAGGCGGAGTTCTGGGTTGCCACGAAATCGAAGTAACTTGACATCTGTGAGTGAGCAACGTCATTGCTTCCGCAGACGATAAACAATGCACTGATTACAGGTCATAGCCCGCTTTGTCTTGAGCGAACAATGAACAATCATACTTTGAGATGCCACTTCGCATCGCCAAGTCTGGCCACGTGCCCGCCACTGTACTCACACATATATAATGCAACTTTCCTTTCTCCTTCCTGCCACTCGAAACCATCCTAATACTACTTCCAAAACACACATCCCTTTTGATCATACCTGCCAACATCATGGAATCCAAGCCAAGGCGACGACACTGCGTGGGCACCCGTTCCGTATACATCACCGAGACTATGAAGTTTGAAGTCGACATCTGGGACGACGATGACGAGGATGCCATCGAACGTCGAATCGCGAAGCGCCTGCGGCCCACCAAGTACTACGATCCTAGCAAGTACGATATTGCACCCTCGGGGCGGCTGATCGCGGGCTCGAAACGCGTGGAACGCTTCCTCATCAACTCTGCCACTCTTGCTACTGCTTCACCGGAGGCTGGTGCGCAGAATGAACAAGTGGCACCTGCACCTGTTGACCAAGTCCGTGATTCCCTTCGTGTCTTGTGCTTCGTTTGATGGTCCTGAACTATATGTTTGTCTTTAGGAAATGACGATGGATGATGGCGCTGCTCAGAATGATGGAATGAAGACGTAGACAATATATGTCAGTTGTGGTCGGATTCTTGTCATGTTTTTGTCCCTTACTCTCCCCATTCGCAGTAGATTTTATTAGAAGCAACACTGTACATACAAAACCACTGGGTTTCCAGAATAATTGCTTGTTTTCTTTGTTCGATAAAATCGAGGCACTTGTATAGATAACGCTCGACTTCCCGGTACGTCTGGGCCTACACCATCTATAAATAGTTTCTACTTCGAACTTTTGACCTTCCTCTAGCAGCATTCAGGGGCCATTTTACGTACATACTTAAGGCACAACCCAAATTGATCAGTCAACTTGACTGCGTACCGCCCAACACTGCCCTTCACAATGTGGATAAATTGGTACGTTTTCCTTTCGCCTCTGCTAGTATACCAGTGCTTTGACAGAGGACTCGACCTTGTTCAGAATCATCACGACTCAGAAGGCTTCTGAACATGTCTCGGCATCCCTTGTCAAGGCCATACCAGACGAGCTCATCGTTGTTTCTGAACTTCCCGGCCGCACCAGCAGCATTTTACGCACCACTTCTCTTCATTCTTGTCGTACACACGTACTGTGTCACGGCATCTGAACCACAGCAGAAATGTACGATGAGCGACAAAGCCCAAGCCACCGTGACGCTGTACACCACAGCACTCACCACAATCGTCTCGACCTTTACCAACCCCTTCGTCGAGTCATTCATCATGGCCTGGATAGCTTTCCTCCCGCTCGTCCGCGGGGCAGCCGGTGTGATCATCTACGCTGTCGATGCGCTGGATCACATCAGCGTATACTCTCGTATCATCTTCTCGAGGAATCCGGAAGCGCGCCATGGTCGTGGGATGGTGTACGCATATCATCCAACCCAACCACAAGCTGCAGTCGGTATTTTGGTACACATGATTTGGTGGGTGTGGCACGTGTACATGCCCTACACCCAGTGGACCTGGTTTGCGGAGCATTACTTGATCGCCAATTCTCGCATATTTTTTGCCCGTGGTACCGCGGTGGGCTTACTGCTGGTCGCAATGTCCGTTGACTACAAGGCGCGTGCCATCCGCGCCATTGGGTCCAAGCGGTTCGCCGGTCCTTTCGTCGCCCTCGCGATGAGCATTCTCTCCGTTGTCGTTCGTGTCTCCTTACTCGGGCTCATGTTGACGGAGCTCATCTTTGCCGCGATCAAAAATCCCAGCACAAATGGTTTAAAGAACACTATCTTCATCCCTATCTACATCATTCTTTCATTTGTGTGGGGGATTATGAGCTTTGGTTTTTTAGAAGGAAGGGACCATGATGTCAACAAGGAGGACCACCCTTCCATGCGTTTAGTGGTGGCGCCTTTTGCGGGGGCCTTCTTTGCATGCTTTACATGCGCGCTCGCCTTCGTAATCTTCCATTTTGCTGATGCGCATAATGGTCTTGGAATTGTTGCGTTTGTCAAGTGCGATTCTGCATCGGTGTGGGAGAGGATTCAACATGTTGTTTTCTAGTCCTGGTGGGTTCGTGTAGTTGCTGACCGAGGCTGACCAGAGCTGACGAGGGGATGGTTTTGCAGAATCTTGTGGGGAAGGGTCACTAACTAACCATTCCGATTGAAAGCCTAATGTCAGACTTGGCTAACCTGATAATGGCGCCAGCCAGAGAGAAGAGCACTATAATTTTGGTTCATTGTGAATGGAAAAATGAAGACATTGTTCACGTACTCTTGGAGAAAAACGAAGAATGCACAATATACTGAAAGGGGTCAATTTTATGCATACGCTCTATCAACGGACACAGACGCACCAGTTGTTTCAAATTCTTCCTATATTTCCGGCTCAGGCTGCGATAGGCTTTCCAAACCCAGTTCCAGCCGGGAGTGTGTTTCCCACCAGCCGCAAAGAAGATCACCGTGTAGTCCGATTCGACTAAACTAAATTCAGAATCATTGAACATGTAAAGGTAGATATTCGATCGAACCATATAAGTTGAGGTATGACAATATACGCCTGCCATGTGATCAGACGAACATCATGGAAGAAGTCCTGCATCGCACGTACGATAATAGCAGGTCATACGAAACTTCTCGCGGATCCGGAAGAGCAGATGCATTCAAAACGACCCTTTCTCGACAAAAAAATTCATCTCAACCGAATGACGGTGGAAGTTCGACGTACATTGGTCGAGTTCTATTGGCAACAGACATAAATCAAAAGCTCCACCGATATGATACGTATCACTTACTCAAAATCCACCCCAGCCTGGAATATCATCCTGGTGATGACCTCCTGAACCATCTCCGCCTCGCCATTCGTTACTCCAGCCTCGCGTTGAGACTGTTTCACCCACGATGGGTTGAAGAGCGACTTCCGCTTCATGCTGATCGGTGAACGCGGCTCCTCGCCATGCGGAACTGTTGGAGATGATGATGAGATCGAGAGCGCAGCCAGCCTCTGCTTGAGACTAACGGGAGGCATGTTCGGAAGGCCTTGGATTTAAAGCGCCTGCCAGGAAAACGTGGGTATCACTGTTACGTAAGATATCGACCCTGATTTGGAGCGTTGCGGAGCATTGTTAGGCACGTTGCGGCGTGGGAACGTGATTGTCGATCTCTTTTATCGAGAAGTTCATCGAGCATGAATTGACGGTTGCCTGTTACCTCATTTCATCCCCCACAAAACGCGTCGCGGAGTGAATAATATGGATCCAAGGAGAGCACTTAAGAAATTGAGGGAGAACCCTCGGAAGGTCAGCCTTCTTCATTTCGTTTTCGTCACGTTCCATTAGACGACCTCTTGTAGATGATCGATGCAGCTCGTCGAGGCTCTTTATTGGAGTTAACTGAAATCGCAAACATGTGGCAAGAGGTATAAAATAGTTCTTACATTTCAACCATTTTGCCAAAGGATATTGCCTTGATCACCACAGACCCCCGGAATCCTTTCCTTAGGCGTCCTTGATGTTTTCTTTCGTCACCTCGATGCGAACACCACACCCACAGACCCAGAACGTGCAATTGACCGCAATTCCACCATCGATCGCGCATTCATGTCCATGGTTGGCCTCACCAAAGCAGGCAACTTCCTAACCCAGAGTGACGACTTCGGCGACACGATCATCGAAGCATGGCCCGGTGTGTTCAAGTGGAGCGCATTCTTCTTCGCCGGACGCGTCCAAAACAAGAATGCGAATCCCCAGATACAGAAATCGACTCTGGACGTCATCTCAGGCACATGGTACTCGCTCAGCCGCTCAGAGAAAGCCCGCAAAGCGATGAATGCCACGAAGGGCAGCTTAGAGATCGCGACACAGATGTGGATTCTTGAGGACAGGGGTGAAATACCCTCAGTTATAGATATTCCCAGCGCCTCGGCTGCGCTGGATACCTTGCTTCGGGATGATACCCAAGCCGCATTGGACAGAGTCCTGACTGCTGCTGGTGGTGACCCTGATAATATCGTACAGCTTGCCCTGTCGCGTCTACGGACATCTGTAAATGGTCCAGGTATACGTGATCCCGCTAAGACCGCGATATATCTGGACCTTATTGGGCACTTGTCCAGGGGGCGGCAGCATGCCTTGCGCCACGCGTTCTTAAACGCGAACACCATTACCCTTTGCACCAAGGTCGCGCTCAATACATCCCAGCTCCTGAACGCGGGCGGGTCACCTGGCTTGCTCGATGTCATGGTGGCGTCTTTCGGGTACCTTGCGAACTATCTTGAGTCGACTGAAGGGTTCACATGGGTCACCCAAGCCATTCAGGCTGGATTGCTTACAGCATTCGTAGACTGTAGCCCCCACTTTTCCAGGGTGGATGATGAGGACCGCGACATGATTCTATCTATTGTGCGTGATATTCTTCCGCAATATCTAGTCTATCGGTCTGTCATTCTTGCGATCGACGGAACCATCCGCAAGCTTTCCGATGGCCCACATAATAAGCGCATCATGCAGAGCGTGGCTTGGGGAGTCTGGTCAAAGTTCCACGAGCTTGCGCTTGAGCGGTACATGGTGACACTTCAGGCCAAGATGCTCAAAGGGAGGGGTGCGACGTGCGATAATGTTAAAGTAAGTAAATTCATTCAGGCGGGCAGTTCAGGCAATGACCGCTTTTACAAGTGCCATAAAGTGGACTCGAAGAATAACTTCAGAAAATGTTCTTCTTGTTCAACGACCTTGTATTGCTCGAAGGAATGTCAAGTGATTGCATGGAAGGAAGGCGGTCATAAGACAATGTGCAAGATGAAGCAACGCGAGCGTCTTGGTGCGTAACAGCTTTCTTTCTTAAGAAAACCCCACTGACGTAGATTTTTCAGAGGGAAAGCTACAGTCGATTTCCAGAAGCGACTCTATTTTCTTCCACCACCTATTCACACGCGATGCCAGAAACCATCTCCCGCGTCTTCGTCGGCTCGCACTCAAGGACTATCCAGGAACGACCAAAACCGCTCTTGTTATCTGCATCGATTACACCGTCATTCCACCCAAGTACTCCCTCATCCCTCTTGCCGACTACGAAAAGAGTCTGCCGGATACCAGGGGCTCGCCCAACACTGAGGCTCGCAACGAGGCGCTGCTGGAGCGCGCACGCGAGAATCCAGGGAAGTTCACTATTATCCAGAGCAAAATCGCGAATGGAGAGGGATTGCAGATCGTCATGACTGTTGTCACGGGAAGCTTCTGGGAGGACCACGATAACCCATGGGATATTGAAGACGAGAGTGAGGCCGCTGAACTTGGTGATGAGTCCTTGACAGGAAGGACTGTCGATGGCGTTGGTATGATGATGGCGCGGATGGCGCTGAATGCTTTCTTGAAAAGTCGAGGGGAACCTGCGGCCTTCTAGGTATCAAGGAAATTCTGTCAGAGTCGGTAAAGCGGGTTCATCAAGTCCCGGCTTCTGTCCCCAATTCGAAGTTCTTTTTCAGCATGTATTGTCCCCGGTCGTTCTGAATCTATAAGAAGCAGTCCGGGGAAACATGTTTTGAAAGCCGCACGCGGTCTTCTCTTGTTTTGCTTCAAGATGTATCTTAAGTCCCCATATCCCGACGTTTCCGAATACCCCGAGGTCAATGCCCACCACATATTCTTTGGTCGTCCGGATCAAGCACAGTGGCCGGATTATACTCTACACATCGACGCGAAGACTGGTAAGAGGAGGACGTATAAGGAATTTGTTGGGCGCGTACGACGCGGTGCTACTGCACTCGGAGCCTCCACCTCTGAGGGCGGTCTGGGTCTTCACGGCGAGGATGGCGAAATCATTGGGATCATGGGCCAAAACTCCATGGTAAGTCTGCAGGATATGACTAAAGACAAGCTGTTTAAATTCTGCCTCAGGAATACATCACGCTACTACATTCATTGCTTGTTATTGCGACCCCTTTTGCGTTAATCTCGTCTTACTCGACCCCGTTTGAGCTTAAACACGCTCTCGAACTCTCTAAAGCCACGCGATTGTTTGTTGATGCCAAGTTTCTAAGTCTCTTGCTTCCTGTGGCCAAGAAAGTGGGGATCCCTCCTAGTAGGATATACGTCCTTGGAGGAAGGCACAAAGGCCGCAAGAGCTTCGCAGAGTTGATTGACGATGTTCAGACTCGCCAGATACCTGGTATCGCACCGCGCCCTGTTGCGAAGGACACACTTGCCTATCTAATTTTCTCCAGTGGAACGAGTGGACTCCCGAAAGGTTCGTAAACTCATGCGACTCCATGCATTTTTTGTTGAACCATCAGACACATTCGATCAGCTGTTATGATCTCACACGGAAACATAATATATTCGATCGGACAGTCTGTGGTTGTTGGAACAGCAGTCGCTGAAGTCCACACTGTCAGCAGCTCCTATCATTTCGCGTTAATTGTCATTGACCCCAGTTTTTATATAGCGTTGTGCATCAGCTTGTTAACCACCCAGGCATTGAGAAAGTCGATTTCAGCTCCCTTCAGCAACTGGGGAGCGGTGCCGCGTATCTGCCACAGGAATTGGCGAACAAGCTAACATCCTTGCTACCACTAGACGCAAATTTCACAGAAGGTCTGTCGATGCACTATTGAACAATAGATTGGTTTTAAACGACTTCGTCATCGCAGGGTACGGAATGTCCGAAGCGGTAAGCAACCCACGTCCATCCAAAGATGAAAACTCTCATCATCAAACCTATTCATTCGCTTCACCTAGACAATAGCCGCCCTCACCCAGCCCTTCCCTGGCATCTTCGGAGAGCGCCTAAAGCGTGTTCCAGGGTCCACCGGCGTCCTCCTTCCAGGGATGGAAGCCCGTATCGTGCGAGACGACGGGTCCGACGCAGGCGTGAATGAGGTCGGCGAACTGCTTCTGCGCAGTGAAAACATCGCACTCGGATACTGGAATAACGAGAAAGCCACACGGGAGACATTCATTGATGGATGGCTGCGTACGGGGGATAAGTTCCGTGCGACGGAAGATGGGCATTTCTTGTATGCAATTCGTTTTCATCTCTTGGTTTTCTCACTGATTGGAAGCTCATGATGCTTACGTCTATCTCTTTGCACAGCTTCGCAGATAGGGCAAAGGTCTGTAATCTATGTTCTGCATAGCTCACTCTCACCATTTCTAAGCTTATCTCGTCATTAACAGGATACTTTGAAGGTCTCAGGCATACAAGTTTCACCCGTAGAGATAGAAAACGTCCTTCTTGCGAACCCCAAAAAACTCATCACAGATGCAACAGTCGCCGGTGTCAGTGGCGGCCGTACTTCAGATGAGAAGGTGCCGCATGCATGGATCGTGCTAAGTGATGCAGGAAGGAAGCTGGGTGCAGCAGCCACTGTGAAGGAGCTGGAAAAGTGGCATCAGGAGAACCTCAGCAAGTACAAGTGGCTGCGAGGTGGAATCGAGGTTGTGAAGAAGGTGAAACTTCCATCCCTTCCATTTACATCAATTATTCGCCCTAACAAACTCGCGCAGATACCGAAATCACCTACGGGAAAGGTGCTGCGAAGGGTACTGCAGGACAAATACGAGCAACAAGCTGCAAAGAAGGTGAAGAGCAAGCTGTGATTGGGCTCCAAGCCTGCAGGTAGCGTCGCCGAATGGAGACCGGATCTTCGACATTCATCGTCTCGATGGCGCCCTCATTGATGACACCATGCTACGTGTTTCTCTATCATTCCTCTACAACAATCGATCTCTTGTACAACATGGAAGCCGCTTGTGGGGCTGTATAAGCGCGATAAGTGAATGCGAACTCAAAGAAAACGGCGTGAGACTAGCAAACTCTACATCAGGAGTGCTCAGATATGGATCGTCCGACCGTAACAGTCTACGTGACCTATTTATCGCGGAATTCTATCAGTATACCCATCTATCAAATATGAGAATCTTACTCTCGGCCAAAGCTACCAGTTATGAATCGCCAGAGTGTCTGCGTCCCTGCTCCCCAGATTCCCGTCTTCGGTCATGCCCATCTGCATCTCCCGTATGCAACGGTGCAAGCTCCTCGTTCTCGATGGAATGGTATGACGTATTCCGTGGTGCCAGGTATTTGAACAACCACCCAAGCCAATTGTTACTGAAGCCAGGTAGTCGTTTGGTGGGAGGTTTTGGTGGGTATGAGCCGAGCTCCACGTTTTCCGCTTGGGAATCTGAGGTTCCATTAAGCTTCTCTGGTGCTAATGCGCTGTCAACAGGTGTCGAAAGGGGTTGGGATCGATGAGTACCTTCCCCGAAAACAGCATCCATATCTTCCAACGCCACGCCTTTGGTTTCGGGATAGACTATGTGTACAGGTTATATCGCGGATAGACGGGGAGGTAACCTTTTTTTTAACTTACGGAAGTATACTGTCAGGAACAAAAGACCGTCAGTCTTAACCACAATTCGCAGAGTGAAAGCATGACAAAGCTCACCTAATATAAAGCTACATACGCAGAAGAACGCATGCATAAAGTACAATCTCCAATGGATGACATCCTGTAACCACGGAGTCCCAGCACCAACAATGTAGTTGAATGCCCAATTCGTACATGTTGAGAGCGAGACGCCCTTCGCGCGGACGGTGAGGGGCATGATCTACAGAGATGAAAGCATGCGTTCGGGATTCGTTCACGGGAAACCTTTAAAGGAAAACGTACCTCAGGAGGATATAACCATGGTATTGGACCCCAGCTAAAATTTGAGCTTCAGAAAAGAAGTAATACAAATATGAGAGTAGTGATACCTATATCCGAACGCAGCATTATAGATTATGACGGAAATGACCACTGCATTTGGTGTCCATGGAGCATCAAGAGATATCCAGGATCCAGTAGCTGCAAGGGCTACTGACATCTATTGGTTGTCAGGAAGGCGAATATATTAGTCCTAAGAGGAGACAGACCACTGCGGCACCTGATAAAAGTATTGGACGTCGGCCCCAACGGTCGACAAGATACCACCTGTTTAAAGAGTCAAAATTGTCCACAGAGGTGTTTTATAATGGTCTGACGGCGGAAGTGTACTTAGGACGTAGATAATTGAATTTACGCCTGTCATAAGAATTGCTTCTCGTCCGATCCAGCCAGCCTCTACAGACGAGGTATGAGCCAGCAAAAAAGATGTGGACTGAACATTTCACGAACGTTCGAAGACTCGCGCTACAGATAAAGTGGATTAAGAGAATGAAGGAAAAATGGGAAGATATCAAAACGTACGAGCGTAATAAGATATTACTGTAGTCATTTTTGTTAGTATGCTTTGAGATGAGCGACAAGGACTCTGCACCATTGATGCCATTCTGTAAAGAGAGCATTAATATTACCTTTATATGCAGTAGGAAGTCTTCTTACAAGCTGAGCGAAGGCCTGTGAAGACATGGCCAATAGAACTCGTCGTTTATATTTTCTCCACATCGTTGAATAGGTTCGATCCTCTCCAGATCGGCGCTGACGGCCAGTTTTTAGCGAACCACTTCTCTACACCAACGAATGCGTTTACCTCGGAAAGGACCTTATCTTTGATTTCACGAAACTCTGCCTTAGCGACGGGATTATCTAGATCACCGCCATGGAGGTCAGCCAGAACCTGCATCCCTTCGCTATCGTTATCCGTGTCGATGAGCCACCTGTGAAAAGCAGATAATTATCTGAAATGAGGCGAGAGACAAGAATTGAAAGTTACCGTGGGCTTTCTGGCATCAGCAAGGATCCGGCGGCGAGAATCCCGCCAATGATGCATTGAATGAAAAGCGGTATTCGCCAAGCGAGATTGGAATCTATGAAAGAGCAAAAACGGTAGATATCTGCATGCAAATATAAACGATTAATATATATACGTATATGGGGATACATGTCTACGTCCAGCGCAAACAGCATTGCACAAATATGTCGAAATCTGAACTACTCTAGCGCTCGCCCCACTCTACAAGCCAACAACAAACTTCAATCTATCACCTTCCATCGTGCAGGAGATCTTCTCCATATTCTCGACGATAAAATGTGCCCCGCAGTTTTCGATCTTCGACCTCTCGTGACTCGTGCAAAGTGCAACAACGGTTGCGCCACTTGCAACGCCGGCACGAATACCGCTCGGGGAATCTTCGAAGACGACACAGTTCGCGGCATCATATCCGAGACACTCCGCTGCGAGGAGGAAGGGATCGGGTGCGGGCTTGCCAGCTTTGAGACGCTTGTCGTCGGCAGTGATGGTAACAGGAGGTGGGGTGATGCCAACACGGGTCATACAGCCATGGGCTACATGGGAAAGACCAGAGACAGTGAGCTTCATGCATCATAGGTACCGGAAAATAAAGAAACATACCATAAGTCTTTGCTCCCGAGGTAGCTACAGCATACCGGCCAGCCGGAATAGAATCCATAAGTTTCTTCACGCCAGGAAGAATCTGAACAGAGCGATCAACGCTAGCTGCCTCCACTCTCCACGCCTCCATCGTATGACGTTCCTTCTTCTCACCACCATCGACATCGAGCGCCTCCTCGATGGTATCCTCATCCCCGAACTGGTGCGGCTGGCAAACGTGGATGCTGTTCTTAGGAACACCAGTCATCGTCAACATACCCATTAGTCGCGTGGCAAACGATGGTCGCCGTGCTTGCGATGTAATGATAGAGTTGGCGCGGGAGTGCGGTGTTGAGCTTCCAGCGGATAACGCGGGGGTCGTGGCACCCGAAGAGGGAATATCATACTGATAAGGTGTGTTTGCTCCAGAGGTCGGCCGTGAACCGGGCCCGTGAAGGTTGTACGCATCCGCGTAGTAAAGGATCGTTTCCTCGAAGCTCTCCACCTCATCATCCATCTCGTGCGATTTGATGTCGGGTTTGAACTGTGCGAGGTTGTCTATGGCGCGTTTGCCGTGGGTGGCGGCGATGACATATGCGGGATCCTGGCCTATGTCGCGGGCTACTTTCCCCCACGCAGCCTCAACGGCAGAAATGGAATCGGTGAGAGTACCGTCCTAGAGAAGAAGGAAGTAAGTTTTTGCGGGAAGCTGACTTGAAAGGTGTACATACCATGTCAAATAGTACAGCATCAGCGTAAAATGATTGAAAGATCGACATGGTGTTATAAAGTGTCGGAAAAGTATGAATGTTTGGAAGGAAGATGGGCAGGATGAAGTGAAGAAAAAAAAGGGGAACCCAGTTCTCCGAGATGCGCTTTATAGTTCGCCAGGTCCCCGTCGTCAGCCACCAGTATATAACGTAAGCGGAAGTCGTGGAGTCGAAACATTTGCAAAAACAATTTGCGCAAGTCTAAAAGTGGTGATCAATATTCTGTACAGAACCATCGCTTCAGAGTACTCCAACGAGCCCCAAAGTCTGATGAAACGAGAGAAAGAAATTTTCATGAGCATCCTTCTTTTCCATACTAAAATGAAATTTTCATCCGAGAAGTGCAGACGTCATATCTCCGATCCCCGAGTATTTTTGGATCTTGAGCGGGCAAGAAATCAGATCGTAGAGCAAGTGCGCTCATCGAATGCTGGGATGTACGTAGCTGAACGGTCCTAGTTAGACAGTAAGTAGTCAGATAACGGTGCGGAAGGAATTCGAGACATGCCGATAAAGCTTTGTCAGTGTTTTCATCCGATCAGAGGTTACGAGTGGCGTCGGGATGATGGAGAGATGCGTGCGGCAATCTATGCTATTTGATTTTGAAGTAGAATTGACGACGTCAGAGTGATAGTGATCGTGTATCTCATACAAGTCCGGACGTTGAGGGAATTGTGTCAGTGTGAGTCTAAGTGATCGTGGTGGACGGCCTATGCAGTCTAGCAAGAGAAAATGAGGCCAAAGCATGTTATGTCTGGTACAAGCATTTGGGTAAAGTTGCGATAAGACTTGCTACGAAGAGTTACATATGAGAGCAAATCTTCCAAATACATAGTCCGGGCCCTTACCAATATCTACGTATTTGCGCGTTTCCTTTCAGATGGCAACAAAAGCCGCAAAGCTCGAGCGTTGACCGTTGAGCCATCAAGGTGGAAGGTACGTGGATGTCCACATTTCGATAACAACAACTTGCCAACCTTGGGGACAGGCAGAACGGCACCTGGCTTCGCATCGGCACTTAACTTAATCGGCTCAAGGATGTCTAGCACACGCCACACAACGACATTTTTTCCAATATGTCTTGGCAGCGTCGAGCGTTCGAATTGTAGAAGGATCTGCCCTAACTAAGTCGTGAGTCGTTGGTATTCGCAAGCACACAAAGATAGCAGTTACCGGTAAATGGACAAGATAGTGGTTTTACCCAGACGCAAGGACCTGGGGAACTAAACAAGGCAATCTGCCCATGTCCAACGATTCGCATCCAGAGTGCTCTCACTTGCAAGTCAACGACAAAAGGTTGGTCTAGGGAGTAGAGGGTTACCAGTGGCGGCCTTCTGCTGATATCCTTCATCAGCCGTTGGCATTCGGCGATATCATCCACTGTCACCAGCCCGTCCTCAAGCAGCTTGTCACGCCAAGTTAGACAAGAATCCTTGTGCGCAATCTCTAAAAGCGAGATCGACCACACTCGCCCATTGTGCAAGGTGAGATCTGTTCCAAGGTCAAAGCTTGAGGGATCGTCATCCTTGGTGACCCGGAAGCGGACTTCTCCTGAAATGGGTGGGAGGCTAGGATCACGGTGGTAATAAAAGAATCCACGGGTACTGGGACCAAATTCTTGGCCCATTGGAAAGGTGAGGAGTTGGGGCAGAAGTTCTTTGGCATACGATAGATATAGGGTTGCATTGCGTTTTGGCCGAAAAGTAAAATCGACAAAGTCGCTAGGCTTGAGAAGCTCTGGCCGAAGAGTCAAGATAATGCGAGTAGGATTAATTTTGCTGACCCTGGGAATCGATATCCTCCTAGGTGCCCCTTGCGTCGATAAATTCTGTAGAGCATTAAAGAGCATTATCAAGACCTCAGAGAATTAATCACATACTGATAATTTGCTTTGGAAACTTAATGGCAACTTGCCATTTCTACCGGCGTTCCAGCACCTCAACAACATCGGTGGATACAGCCTGTTGGACTTCAACCTTGCCCACATTCGACCTGATGAGGAGCGCAGTTTGTTTTTAATATTATGCTTTAAGATGCATCGGTCGCCAGGTATTATGGTGTGAAGTCAGGATGTACGATGACGGAGGCTAAGAAAATCCACGAAGCCTGGAAACATTTGCTCATATTTGGCCGTTCAACGCGCCGGTCAC